>MU666476.1:150017-165892 GCA_026770625.1 Nicotiana glauca | reverse complement strand
CCCCAAACCAACCAACCAAACTGAAACTTATAAACAAAGGAAAACCTTACTACAAGCACTTAGAATCATATACCAATTACACAGCATTGGCAAAAGCTAGCCTTTCGGCAACTAATGGTCTCAGATTGTCCTTTATTAAGCCAGGAAAATGTATCATTTCTCTCTCTCTCAGTAAAACCACCCAGGTGTACCATGAATGAATTTTATTAATAAGTACCTCAAAAAGATAAATACAAGTAAGGAGGCTAGACCTTACCTTACTAATCCAAATGAGGGGTGTATCATCTCAATTTCTTACTTCTAGTTTCTTTGGTTGATACATTACACGCTGGCTATGTGCATATTGTTTGAGTTTACATTGTTTGAAAATGGTTTCATCTGGATCATGATGTATAAGCTTCGTATGCAGGTATGTAGCAACTGAATTGGCAACTGATATGGTCATTAATGTTGGAGATGTAAAATTTTATCTCCACAAGGTATGTTCGCCATCTTAGGGCTATATTTGTCATACTCTTTTCTTGGCGTGTTTAATGTATAAAATTTTAAAGTGCATGTTTTAGATACTTTTAGACCTGATATTCCAGAAATACTAGCCTAAGATCTATTAATTGTCCATTGACATTGACATGTCGACGCCAGTTATCAGCGTGGTTAAAACATAAAATTGAATTTACGGTGTCACTTTCAGCATGCATCAGCCAGACATTGCATTCAAAGGGATAACGTTTCTCAATTCCATCTTGTTATTGCTGAATGTTCAGAAGATAGCCTAGCAAGGGAATACTCTCAATGAGAGTTAGCCTAATCCTTCATTATGCCAATAGTTCACATACTTGCAGACAATACTTATTTCCCTGTTGTTGCCTGCATACTATCTTATCCATCCGATACGTTACCTGTTGATACTAATAGGATCGTACTTTCTCCAGTTCCCACTTCTGTCCAAGAGTGGTCGCTTGCAGAAGCTGGCCACACATACAAATGAGGAAAGCAATAATGAAATCAACATCCACGATGTACCTGGTGGACCTGCAGCTTTTGAAATATGCTCAAAGTTCTGTTATGGTATGATAGTAACTCTGAATGCATACAACGTGGTTGCAGCTCGCTGTGCAGCTGAATATCTGGAAATGTATGAAACTATAGAGAAGGGTAACCTTATCTACAAGATTGAGGTCTTCCTTACTTCTAGCATCTTCAGGAGCTGGAAAGATTCAATCATTGTTCTCCAGACAACAAAATCTTTTCTTCCCTGGTCCGAGGAATTAAAGGTTGTTAGTCATTGTCTAGACTCTGTAGCATCTAAAGCTTATGTTGACACCTCAAAGGTGGACTGGTCGTATACATATAATCGTAAAAATCTTCCATCTGAAAATGGAAGTGATCCGCTCTGGAATGGTGTGAAAATGCAACAGTTTGTTCCAAGAGACTGGTGGGTTGAGGACCTTTGTGAACTTCACATTGACATGTATAAACGGGTTATAACGACAATAAAAACGAAGGGAGGAATGTCTCCAGAAGTAATAGGTGAAGCATTGAAAGCGTATGCATACCGAAGGCTACCGGGATTCAGTAAGAGTACACTACCAGGAAGCGATCCTGTGAAGTATCGGTACTCGGTCGATGCAATTACTTCTCTGTTGCCGACAGAGAAAAATAGTGTTTCTGTTAATTTCTTGATCAGATTGTTACAGACTTCTATCTCTTTGGAATGCGGAGAAACAGTAAGAAGTGAACTGAAGAGGAGGATTGGCTTGCAGCTGGACGAGACATCGGTAGCTGACCTCCTCCTTCGAGCCCCAGCTAGTGAAGCTACTACATACGACATTGACATGGTACATGAGCTTGTTCAACAGTTCCTACTGCAGCATAGGAGTGGTCAGAGCAATTATACTGAAGATAATGAATTTCAGGAAATGCTGCCTGCATTTGCATCAGATGCTTCCAAGGTTAAGGTGGCAAGGGTGATTGATGGATACCTTGCAGAAGTTTCTCGAGATCCAAATCTACCTTTGCCTAAATTTGTCAATCTTGCTGATATGGTCTCTGGCTTCCCTAGACCTTCCCATGATGGAATTTACCGAGCTATTGACATGTACCTTAAGGTATCCATTTTGCATTTATCGTTTTCAAACATCATGTTTTATAGTTTTTGGGCTTCAGATATTTGAAAAGGAAAGCAATTAATGGGTAAAAACCACTCTGTCTGCTCCTTGAGAAGCACCAGAGGCACATTTGTATGGCTGGTTTATCATCAAGAGTTCTGAATTATCATTTTCTTTTTCGTAGGAACATCCTGAGATCACCAAGAGTGAAAGAAAAAGAATTTGTAAACTAATGGACTGCCGGAAGCTATCCGCTGAGGCTTGCATGCATGCTGTGCAGAATGAGCGCCTTCCTTTACGCGTAGTTGTACAAGTGCTGTTCTTCGAGCAAGTCAGAGCAACAACATCGTCTGGTGGTGGCAGCACTCCTGAAGTACATGGAACAATTAAAGCCTTGCTTCCAGGGGAATCCCATGGGAGCTCAAGATCTGCTACGACCAACACAGAAGAGGACTGGGATGCCGTGCCCACAGCTGAGGAGCTTAAAGCTTTGAAAGGGGAGCTTGCTACTCTAAGGTTGAGGGACAAGGAAAGTAGCAATGATAGTAATTTTAAAAACATGAAACTGAGTGCCGAAAAGGTGGCTGGTGGCAAAGCAAAGGGTTTAATCATGTCCAAGAAGATCTTCTCAAAACTGTGGTCCAACAAAGATAGACTAAGTGAGAACAGCAGCTCGGATACATCAGAAAGCCCGGGATCTTCCAATGCTGGGGAATCAAAGTCCACCCCATCAAGAAGTAGGAGGCATTCCCTGTCTTAATATTTTGTCGCAGATTAACCTGTTCCTCATAATTTAATGTAAAAGTTTTACCCCCTGTTGATGCTAGGATTGGAAGAAGTTAAGTCTGCTACTAACCCTTGAAAAGGAAGAGAGAATTCCCCCTAAAAATTTTGAGCCTTTGAAGAATGCATTTTGCAAGGTAGATGAGCTTGAAACTGAATTGGATCCTCTAGTTTGATAGTTTTTCATTGTATTCAATTGTTCCCCAGGAGAAATACAGGTCTCCTTTATTTAAGGCTCTCTTTTTACAATAATTGGTTTTAGATATTAAGCACAATATTTCTTCTTCTGGACCATAAAGAAAGAAGTCCTTATTAGCACAGTGGACATGTAATGCAGTTAGTTTTATAAATAATTCTGAACTAGCATGTTTGGCCAAGCTTTTTCAATCACGAAAGTATTATTTTTTTTTAAAAAAAGTGTCAAGCCATGGTTAATGAAGGAAATAGTTTGATTTACGCATATTTTATGAATTTTAATACGGAATAGCATGGTAACATACTAGGCGAAAACGATATAGAGAAGACATAAAAAAGAATTAACGCTCTGTTTGGATCATTGTTCTCCATCGTTTTATAATGTATTTTATTGTATTGTATCGTATTGTGCCGTACCGTTTAATGAATATAATGTTTGGATAGATTGTATTGTTTATTATTGTTAAATAATATTTTGTTATTTGATTTGATTGTATCACACTGTACTGTAACTGATAAGTTTACTAAAATGCCCTCAATTGTTTAAATATTAAACTTATCAAAAATTATGCATAAAAATAATTTTAAAAAATAAAACAGAAGAAGGCAAAACACCTTAAGAAAACAGAACAAAAGAGCGAGATAAAAGAAGGCAAAACAAAGGAGCACAACTAATTAGAATTGAGTTAAAAGCAAATTAGGAGAAAAAATAAAACAGAAGGCGGCAAAACATTTAACATTGGTCTGGAAAAAATAAAGTAAGTTATAGATTGGAGATGTGGATTTAAAATAGAAAAAAAGGTAAAGGATAAAATAGAATTTTGGAGTAATAAGTTAGGGCATAATTGGAAAGAAAAATAGAAAACAATCCCACCACACTAAATCAGTTGTTTAAAAAATTGGGACTTTTCATTATTCCGAAACAATGAATTTAACAATGCAATACAACCAATTTTAATAAAACAATCAAAACAAATATTATTTTGGGATAACAATACAATACGATACAACGAGGAACAACCATCCAAACAACCTGTAAGGGAAACAACACGAGCTGTTGCACACAACTTACATTTTGAAGCAAGAAATATTATTTGTATAGCCTGAATTAGCCTAAGGGTGGCAAGTGGGCCGGTCCAGGATCGCGGGCCAATAAGGTCAGGACCGGTTGGACCTATATTTGTGGGCCTGGTTCGGGCTTCTGTGCCGGTTGTCACGATCCAAACCCAGACCCAGTCGTGATGGAGCCTCTCGTGGGGACAAGGCCAGCCAACTTAACTCAATTCATCCTTTTAAAACAATTGAACAGTTCATAAGTAGTTTAAATATGATTTAATGATAATAACTAGCGGAAGTACAACCCGACATAGCCCAAACCGGGGTGTCACAAGTTATGAGCATCTATTAAGGTATAAATACAACCACAAAATCTGAAATATACAAAATAGGACTGATAAACAAAGGAACAAATGCGGTACTACGAACGCTGACAGTCACCTCGCTAAACTCCGATAACATAGCATCCGATCTACTCAAAACTCGCTACCGGGGGAATAAATACCTGCATCTGCACGCGAGGTGCAGGGAGTAAAGTGAGTATTCCAACTGAGTGAGTAATAAAGGTAAATAATAACTGAGCAATAGGAAATCACGTAAGGCAAATCATCATGCTGTATAGAAGCAGTATAAAACCCCTTGAGAAAAAGGCAGTGAAGTTGTAAAATCTTTAGAAAACATCTTAGCTCAGTTTAAACCTCTTTTGAAAATGACTTTTTCAACAGTTATGCAAATGAATGCAAAATAATTAATGCAGATAAGTACAGAAATCCGACCCTCGGGTACAACACTCACTCAATAGATAATGCCAGGAAATCAGGTAGATACCCAGTGAAGTAACACAGACAACAGATAGTGGCAGACAAATAAAACAAAGTAAACACATAGATCAATATCATACAGTAACCGCTGCGGCGTGCAACCCGATCCATATATTTCGTCGACGGCACTCACTGGGGTGTGCAGACTCCGGGAGGGGCCCCTTACGGCCCAAGCGCAATATCAAGCCATCTTGTGGCATCAAATTTAGGCCCTCGGCCTCATATGAGTATCAGTATAACACTGCTGCGGCGCGCAGCCCAATCCCATAGTATCCTCACAACATAGGCCCTCGGCCTCACTTAGTCTGATAAAATCATCACAAGCCTCTCGGCATTAGTAAAACAGTAGTTCTCAGCCCAAAACATCATTTAAAGGTATCATTTAAGTCTCAAAACTGAGTAAAAATAGCTGAGTGGTAAAACAGTGGAAAACAACATAACTGAGTTCAAGTAATAAGTCAAAACAATGAGGAAACAGTGATAATAATCCCCGAAGAGTGTATATAGTTGGCACGAAGCCCAAATATGGCAATCAGCCTAAATCATGATGATAACAAGTAAGTTTTTAGTCAAATACATGGTAAGTTTATCAATCGGGACGGACCAAGTCACAATCCCCAACAGTGCTCTACCCCACACTCGCTTTCCGGCGTGCAAGTCACCTCAATATAGCACTATGATGTGCAAATCCGGGGTTTCAAACCCTCAGAATATTATTTACAATCATTACTCACCTCGAACCGGTAAAAGCTCTAGCTCGCTATGCCCTTACCTCTCAAATCGGCCTCCTCGCGCGTCGAATCTGACCAAAAGCAGAACGAATACGTCACAATAGGCCAAAGAAACAAAACCTAAGCGAAAACAATCGAAAAATATCAAAAATCCCAAAATTAGTAAAACCCTAGCCCTGGGCCACTTCTCGAAACTCAGACACTTTCATATCAATGGGTTCCTTATTATTCCACAAGTCCATACATATCAAAAACTCCCAAATCCAACCTCAAATGGCCCTTCAAATCCCAATTTAAAATCTCAAAATCCCAAGCTCTAGTTCCTCCGTTTTTAGCTAAATTTCCATGAATTTCTAGGTTAATTTCACAATATAATCACGTATTTGGTTCATAAAACTTACCTCCAATCAATCCTCCTTGAATACCTCTTCAAGTTCTCCGAAAGAGCTCTCAAAATACTCAACAATAGTGGGAAAATGGCTAAGACTCGCGGATGAAATGTTTAAAAACCTCACTGCCCAGTTTTGGAATTTCTTCTTCGTGAACGCGATCCAACCCACGCATTCGCGATGCACAATTTCACTTTGACCAAAAATAACCCTTCGCGAATGCGGCACTACACCCGTGAATGCGATGCTTTGGGCCTCTGAACCTGCGCGAATGCGGCACTCCACTCGCGAACGCGAAGAGCAATAGCTCGTGGACCTTCATGCACTAAATTCCACTATGCGAATGCGACGCCCATCACGTGAACGCGAAGCTCAACCTCAGGACCCTCCGCGAATGCGAGCCATCAGATGCGAACGCGAAGCACAAACTCAGGGCCACCCAAACTCCTTCTACGTGATCGCGAAGGCCAAATTTGCCTGCACCTGCTGCTGTATTTTCTGCAATTCTTCAAAGTTCAAAACTTTCCGTTAGCCATCCGAAATCACCCCGAGGCCCCCGGGACCTTAACCAAAAGTACCAACACATCCTAAAACATCGTTCAAACTTGTTCCAATCAACACAACACCTCAAACAACACTAGAACAATCAATTAACATAGAATTCAAGCCTAAGTTTTCCAAAAACTTCCGAAACACGCATTTGATCAAAAATCCAACCAAACCACGTCCAAGTGACTTGAAATTTTGCACGTACATTCCAAATCACATGACGAAGCTAGAGCAACTCTCGGAATTTCATTCCGACCCTCGGATCAAAATTTCACCTATAAACCGAAATTCGCCAAAATACTAACTTCATCAATTCAAGCCAAATTCCACACCGAACCTCCAAAAACAATTCCGGTCAAACTCCTAAGTCATAAATCACCTAACGAAGCTAACCAAATAATATAAATTCAGATCCGAGCGCATATACAAATAAGTCAACTCCTAGTCAAACCTTTCAAATTCCAAGCTTTCAACTAAAACTGTTATTTCAAATTCATTTCGATTTTCCTGAAACCAAAACCAACGATCTATATCAGTCATAATACATTACACGGGGAAATTCGTGCCCAAGAACTGGCAATCAAAGTGCAAAAGGCTCAAAACAATCGATCGGGTCGTTACATCCTCCCCATTTAAACACATGTTCGTCCTCGAACATATCTAGAGTTGTTCTAAAAGCCAACCAATCGCTGAATAACCTTACCATGCATATACCCAGGGGTGATCCCACGTCACCCTATCTCATATAGGTCCGATAATACCCTTTTAACTGAAATTGCATAATCCAGTCTAGCCCATAAATCATAGAACCACATTTCCACTTCCGAACCCATCAATACGATTTAAACCTCACACGTATACTCTGAATAGGCCCGAACCAGCTGTAATAACCGTTGCGTGCAACCTCAAGCACAATTATCTGATATACCACGTAACTTAAACACATGTAGTGATAACTTCCATTCACAGCAGCTGCATGCAACACCCGAATACTGGTAGAAAACCTCTTATCAATTAAAGTCTCATTCCAACACTTACATATACTGCCAATGATAAATGAAACATGCAATAAACCATAACCATTTCTCAGATCAGCCATCCATAAGGTTACTTCTCCTTTGGCAAGGACCATAACAGATTTCTGAACCGAACCTCGATATTTATCCATCAAACATGCTGAAATCGAATCCATTTGTATTCATTACAGACCCCAACGACCTCATCTAATCCAACACAATTACTCTAGTGACATGACACATTACAAGATAAAGCCACAACTTGTGCAGTCCGCTCACCAATAAGCAACAATCCGAACATACTCACATCATGAAACTGACTCAAACAAAAAAGTTGTACCTCAAGCTCACCAGTATCATCACAACACACGGCTGAGATCCCGTCTCGAATTATAGAAATAGAACACACGAATATAACTGGCAAGCTCCACATAGCATCGCTGCAATGTGCGATCCTAACCAAACATGGCTCCACGTGAGACACCTCAAGTCTCTATGCTCGAAATTGACAACCACGCACAATCTGATGTCTGGAACCAAAGAAAATCATTACACCCTCGAGAAAACAAGTAACATATACCACACAACCCCGATAGGACATAACTGATACGCCATTCACTGAGCAACACCCAATTATTCTCCCCGCTCGACTTCCACTATGAACCCTAGTAGAACCACATCATATATGCCTATAACCAACAAATAATAATATCTCGCAACACAGAAAGGAAACTCATAGATCTCCCAGATCACTAGTAAGCTCAACAGCGGTCGGATCAACCTATCCCTCAACAATACAATTCGGGGCCAACCAAGCCGACTCAAGCTAGAACACGCATCCACATTGGCCTGCCAACGAACTCCTTGCCAAGGAAGCCTGAAGCTGCTCCTTCCACTACTATAACTCCTGCCAAAGCCATACGATACGGTGCCCGACTCCAAATCAATACCGAAATCCACAACCTCGCCTGGCGACATGCCCGACAACAAGAAACGCATCCGAAAAGTCCCTCAACACCAGAACTGAATCAATATAAGGAGCCTCAGCACTGACACTCGTCACAAGAGCCCAAGTAAGAAAGACAATCCTTCCCAATCGTCCGCTGGGTCTTCAAAATATAAAACCACTCTAACAAGATATACTCCGACGCACCTCGCCACTCAACCCGTGGCATTTTCGGCTTAGCTCATAGCGAAATAGTCCAGAATAATCCAACACGGAAACAACCAGTCTAACCCCAATATCATATCCAATATCTAACATACCAAGCAACGAAAGATCCACTCGGGCCTCCTAAATCCCGATAGTCGCAAAACCGTGCCGATATACATAGTCCACAACTACAACATACCCTGAATATAAGAACTTCCGTCTCCAATCCACATGGCACATGGATCACCATATCCGATCCCAATTTCGCCGTCCGAATACATGCCACACCTCTAATAACCAGTTATTTCACGAGAAATACTCAAAAATTCTTCTATGCCACCAAGCAAACTCGAATATCAGCAGTCGATCAATCCTGAAAGTGTCGCAATACTACCGAAGTGCCATCAACTTAATCACATTACCCTTTTTCTGAAACATATACTCTCATCAAATCACTTCCAATTAACAATACCATCTCCTTAATCATTTGAGGCTACCCACTGCCTAAGAGTTCTATGAACTTCCTTTTAGAACTGAACTTAAACCTCACACACACAAATCTCGATCCTTCACAACAACCCATATATAGCATACCATCCCAGGATAATATGAGAACTTCATCTCCCTTCCGAGCCACAGACATCTACGTACTCAACTAGTCCAAAACCTTCCATTGGTCCCATCTAGAAGAAAAATCACTATACATCCCATGCTCCGCATGCCCATAGAAGATATATATCTCCAAACTACAGTAAGGACCATCAAGAACTCTTCGAGTTCCCTTTGCATAAATCAGACCTACCAGGACTAAATTTTTCTAACTCGACCAAGCTAAGCAAGCCATCAAAACTTAAGAGCATTGCTGCAAAATACTTGTAAGAACTCATCACCTCGAACACACATAAGGAATTAATCATATCCTTACCATGCCGGTCTGGTCTACTACCAAATTACCCCATCTATCTAAATTCCCTTCTGATTCATCTTCAACTTGATATTTCCTTTTTGCTGTAGCACCACAATCCTCAACTCAGACTTACCATATGGAACCAAGCATAAAGCCACACCGTCCAAGGCTCATACGTCGCTGAATACTTTCTTAAACATTCCTAGAAACACCACATTCTAGAATACTTTACTCTGAAGAACTTCCTGCGAACCTAAATCCGTTACCTTTACTTTCCTAATACTGATACATAGAATCCTATAATTAACATAGAAATACCACAAGTCTTGACCTCTTCCAATAAAACTCAGTTTCTAACCACATATACAACTTTAAAATACCTGATTATTACATGTAGAATCTTGAACACATTAGAACAATTCTCGAGAGTCATTTACTCTATTTACTCTGCAATTAGCTTGGTCAAACGAACAGAACCACCTATGCCTCATTAGCACTCTGACACCGCAGGATGCGACCCTATCCTAATACAAACAAGCATCTTCCTACTCCATGTACCGAGCATTCTTTACTAACAACAACTTAAGACATCTTGTGATTCTCAGACACCTATGAAGCACCATATAACCTTGTCAAAATTTTCCCCTCACTCGATGCATCCTCGACTTCAATCTCCGTGAGCCATCACTGACTCACCAATACGCCTCAAACTGGAACCAACATAGCAGCAGATCGTGCAATCAACTACTCACAGCAGACTCCCCCACTTGTCTCAGAGCCATAGATCAAAATATACCCAATAAATCATAACACTTATTCTCTATTGATGCCACAATACCATAGTGAGATTAAACTCAAATCCCTTTGTAAGCTTGTGAAAAATACAAATCACCTAGTACTTTAAATCCTCGGCAATATCGCACTCATTCTCGCAACCGTTCAGCCGAATCTCTTAAGCGACCCCAAAAATTCAAATTTCAACACTTACATTTCACTTGCACCTGAAATCTTCTACAATCACATAAGGGTCACACCACCCCATAATCTTCGCGGGAGACAACCTACCTGCTCTGCCTTCGGTTAACATTTCTGTATACCTTCCACCGTCATAAACTGTACGCAGTCACTTAGTCTTCCTGAGTCTGAACTCATACTGCAACATAAAATTTACTTCACCCTCAACTGGAAAACATGAAAAGATCCTACACACGCCCATAATTCGGGGCTGAACCTTGAATCACGATGGAATTCAAGCACCTAATAGTCCTTCTATCATCCCGTAGACCTTCCTCGTCACTTCCAAGTCATATAGATACATCTCGCAGTACTAACATAGTTACCCAACCATCACTCCCACTAATAGAGACAATACCGAACATATAAGTTCAAAAACACTTGTTCACACGATCAGCACCTCGGTGCTCAAGCCATAGGAAAAGATTCGGCCTCAAGTCCTCCAGACTGGCCCAACATAAACTCACAGAGATTACATCTCGCCCCTCGATCGGGGAATCACAAGCCATCAAGGCACATCTAGTACAGAGCACTCATGCGCGCATGCGAACGCGTGGAATGACTTTCAAGAGTTACCTTTCAAGCTGAACCAAGGACGCACGACAAGAATTCAAGAATGTGAAGTATTCCTAAAGGTTCTGCAGCCTCTCGAGGATAAATACAGACGTCTCCGTACCGATTCATGAGACTCTACTAAACCTGCTCATGACTCGTGAGACCTATGTAACCTATGCTCTGATACCAACTTGTTACGACCCAAACCTAGACCCAATCGTGATGGCGCCTCTTGTGGGGACAAAGCCAGCCAACTAAACCCAATTCATCCTTTTAAAATAGTTGAATAGTTCATAAGCAGTTTAAATATGATTTAATGGTAATAACTAGCGGAAGTACAACCCGACACAGCCCAAATCGGGGTGTCACAAGTCACGAGCATCTTTTAAGGTATGAATACAACCACGAAGTCTAAAATATACAAAATAGGATTGATAAAAAAAGGAAGAAATGCGGTACTGCGAACGCTGGTAGTCAACTCGCTGAACTCCGATAACTTAGCCTCCGATCAGCTCAAAACCTGCTACCGGGGGAACAAATACCTGCATCTGCACGCGAGGTGCGGGGAGTAAAGTGAGCACTCCAACATAGTGAGTAATAAAGGTAAATAATAACTGAGCAGTAAGAAATCACGTAAGGCAAATCATCATGCTGTATAGAAGCAGTATAAAACCCCTTGAGAAAAAGGCAGTGAAGCTGTGAAATCTTTAGAAAACATCTTAGCTCAGTTTAGACTTCTTTTGAAAATGACTTTTTCAATAGTTATACAAATGAATGTAAAACAATTAGTGCAGATAAGCACAAAATCCGCCCCTCGTGCACAACACTCACTCAACAGATAATGCCAGGCAATCAGGTAGATACCCCGTGAAGTAACACAGACAATAGATAATGGCAGACAAATGAAAAAAAGTAAACACATAGATCAGTATCATATAGTAATCACTGCGACATGCAGCCCGATCCATATATTCATCGATGGTGCTCACTAGGGGTGTGCAGACTCCAGGAGGGGCCCCTTACGGCCCAAACACAATATTAAGCGATGTCGGGGCATCAATCCAGGCCCTCGGCCTCATATTAGTATCAGTATAACACTGTTGCGGCGCGTAGCCCGATCCTATAGTATCTTCACAACACAGACCCTCGGCCTTACTCAGTTCGATAAAATCATCACAAGCCTCTCGGCATAAGTAAAATAGTAGTTCTCAGTCCAAAACATCATTTAGAAGTATCATTTAAGTCTCAAAACTGAGTAAAAATAGTTGAGTGGTAAAACAACATGACTGAATTCAAGTAATAGGTAAAAACAGTGAGGAAACAATGATAATAATCCCCGAAGGGTGCAAATAGTTGGCACGAACCTCAAATATGGCAATCAGCCTAAATCATAATGATAACAAGTAAGTTTTTAGTCAAATACATGGTAAGTTCATCAATCGGGACGGACCAAGTCACAATCCCCAATGGTGATCTACCCCACGCTCGCTTTCCGGCGTGTAAGTCACCTCAATATAGCACTACGATGTGCAAATTTAGGGTTTCAAACCCTCAGAATATCATTTACAATCATTACTCACCTCGAACCGGCTAAAGCTCTAGCTTGCTATGCCCTTGCCTCTCAAATCGAATCTGACCAAAACCAGAACGAATACTTCACAATAGTCCAAGGAAACAAAACCCAAGCGAAAACAATCGAAAAATATCAAAAATCCCAAAATTAGCAAAATCCGAGCCCCAGGCCCAATTCTTAAAACTCAAAAACTTTCACTTCACAAGGGTTCCTTATCCTTCCATGAGTCTATGCATATCAAAAACTCCCAAATCAGACCTTAAATGGCCCTTCAAATCCCAATTTAAAATCTCAAAATCCCACGCCCTAGTTCCTCCATTTTTAGCTAAATTTCCATGAATTTCGAGGTTAATTTCATAATATAATCACGTTTTTGGTTCATAAAACTTACCTCCAATCAATCCTCCTCGAACCCCTCTTCAATTTCTCCCAAAGAGCTCTCAAAATACTCAACAATGGTGGAAAAATGGCTAAGACTCGCAGATGAAATGTTTAAAAACCTCACTGCCCAGTTCTGGAATTTCTTCTTCGCGAACGCGGTCCAACTCACGCATTCGCAATGCACTATTTCACTTTGACCAAAAATAACCCTTCGCGAATGCAGAACTACACCCACGAACACGATGCTTTGGGCCTCTGAACCTACGCGAATGCGGAACCCCACCCGCGAACGCGAAGAGCAATAGCTCCTGGACCTTCACGCACTAAATTCCACTATGCGAACGCGATGCCCATCACACGAACGCGACGCCCATCATACAAACGCGAAGCTCAACCTCAGGACCCTCCGCGAATGCGAGCCATCAGATGCGAACGCGAAGCACAAACTCAGGGCCACCCAAACTCCTTCTATGCGATCGCGAGGGACCTCACGCGATCGCGAAGGCCAAAATTTGCCTGCACTTGCTGCTGCATTTTCTACAATTCTTCAAAGTTCAAAACTTCCCGTTAGCCATCCGAAATCACCTCGAGGGCCCCGGGACCTCAACCAAAAGTACCAACATATCCTAAAACATCGTTCAAACTTATTCTAATCATTAAAACACCTGAAACAACACCAAAACCATCAATTCACATCGAAGTCAAGACTAAGTTTTCCAAAAACTTCCAAAACACGCATTTGATCAAAAATCGAACCAAACCACGTTCAAGTGACCTGAAATTTTGTACACACATCCCAAATCACATGACGAAGCTACAGAAACTCTCGAAATTCCACTCCAACCCTTGGATAAAAATCTCACCTATAAACCGGAATTCGCCAAAATACTAACTTCATCAATTCAAGCCAAATTCCACACTGGACCTCCAATACCAATTTTGATCACGCTCCTAAGTCATAAATCACCTAACGAAGCTAACCAAAGCATAAAAATTCCAATCCGAGATCATATACAAATAAGTCAACTCTTGGTCAAACCTTTCAAATTCCAATCTTTCAACTGAAACTGTTCTTTCAAATTCATTCCGATTTTCCTGAAACCAAAACCAACGATCTATATCAGTCATAATACATTACACGGGGCAAGTCGTGCTCGAGAACTAGCGATCAAAGTGCAAAAAGCTCAAAACAACCGTTCGGGTCGTTACATCGATTCTATAGATTGGGACCGCTAGGACCAGGACCATTTGGGACTGGTCCCTAGTGGGCCAAATGGTCCCAACGGTCAAAATTCGTAGAAATGGCGTGGGATAGACACTTTTTAAAGTGGTATTTATTTTTTATCCAGAATTTTTAATGCTGAACAAAAGTAGCCATTACTTTATTAAAATTAATATGAAAAGACGAAGTTACCCTTTCTACTATCTCTTTTCCTTCCCAAACCCTCTATCAAAGTTTCAAAACCCTTTCTCCTGATCAAAATTTTCCAAATTCGTTATTTCTTTTCCCCATGCAGTAAGTTCTTCCCCAACTTCATCCCACTTCTTAAACCCAAAGGCAGACCACTTCCTCGGCGTTGCAGACCACTTCTCCAACTTTATTTATTTTTCTTTTTCTTTTGGTTGGCTAGGTTCTGTAGTCTTTTAATATTTTAGTTGTTTCTTTTTGTTATTAGCTTTCTGTTGTGTTATAAATTGCAATTATTATTATTATTATTATTATTATTATTATTTTTTTTTTTGTGAAATGATACAAATAATGTTTGGTTTTCTGTTACATTATGGATCCTGAACTTACAGTTACAAGTTCAAAAGTTAAGGACACTTGGTCCTGAACTTCGAGTTCCAAATTCAAAAGTTAAGGACACTTGATCCTGAACTTAGAATTACAAGTTCAAAAGTTACGAACACTTGGTCCTGAACTTTGACTAACAGGCTCAACAGTTAAGGACAATAGGTCCTAAAGTCCTGAACTTAGACTAACAAGCTCAAAAGTTAAGGACAATAGGTCCTGAACTTAGGCTAAGAAGCCAAAAAGCTAAGGACAATAGGTCCTGAACTTATAGTTACAAGTTCAAAAGTTAAGGACAATAGGTCCTGAAGTCCAGAACTTAGACTAACAACCTCAAAAGTTAAGGACAATAGATCCTTAACTTAGGCTAAGAATCCCAAAAGTTAAAGACAATAGGTCTTGAACTTAGACTAACAAGCTTAAAAGTTAAGGACACTTGGTCCTGAACTTACAGTTACAAGTTCAAAAGGTAAGGACATGTAGTCCTGAAATCTTGAACTTAGAGTTCCAACTTCAAAAGTTAAAGACATGTAGTCCTGAAGTCTTGAATTTAGATTTACAAGTTCAAAAGTTAAAGACATGTAGTTCTGAAGTCCTGAAGTTAAGCTCAAAAGTTAAGGATATGAGGAGAAGGGTATTTTCGTCCAGACAGTTAAAGTTTATTAAAGCAATGACTAAAGACTAAAGACATTTTAAAAAGTAGCTTAAATGTAAATACATGTGTTATTAGTGGCTAACCGTGCACTTCTCCCTCAAAATTCAAAAAAAAAAAAAAATCTGCCCGTTGGGGGCATTTAAAATCTGGTCGTTAGGTCACCCAAAATAACCGTTGGCTATTTACAAAATAACCAT
>MU666476.1:118761-149901 GCA_026770625.1 Nicotiana glauca | reverse complement strand
AACTTGTTTTAACCCCAAATTTTTTATATTTACACTTTTTTCCTCTTTTCAACTATAAATACCTTCTCATTTTCTCATTTTTCTTACAAAAGCATCAATCTATCACAATCTCTCTCATTTTCTTCTATAATTGCTATTATTGCTTGCTTTATTGTTACAATTTGTGAAAAAACTGTGACGTTGGTGAATTAAAGTTTTCAAATCTTCAATGATAATTAATCATCAACAAGTTGTTCATCAATTCGGTAAACTCATTCCAACTCTTAATTTTTAATATTATATTTTTGTTCGTTTTATTTATTTTCTATTAATTGATTAATTAAGATGGCTTCCTTAAAATATTTTTTGGTAAAAATAAGGGAAAATCCAAGAGTGGTCAATCTATAATTAAATTTGAATGGCATTGCCTTAGATTTTTTTTAACATCTTTTTGTATTTAATTTCTATTAATTTAATAAAAAATATATCCGTTGGGCCTACTTAGCTAGCAGGCCGGGCTTGTTTAGCCTGGTACCATAAGTTCGTGGGCCCGGTTCCTACAAAAAGATCATTTGGACCGGGACCGTTTGGCCCATTTAATTTGGGACCGGCACGGGACGAGGACCATTTGGACCAACCTACTTGTCTCGTTTAAGGCCCCAACCGGCTCACTTGTCACCGTTAAATTAGCCTAATATTAGTTACAAGAAGCAAAGGTGATTGTCAAGAGATTCAATTAGCCTATATAACTATTCCATAATACACAGATCTTAATGAACCATTTTTTTTCGTCTTCTACTATGAGTCTGACTAAGAATAAAGGATTGCTCGTTGTAGGGTGTTGGTGGAAATGACCCCAGGTAGCTCTCTATATGACTGCTATTCAGGAATTATTCGGTGCGTCCTGGTTTTCAGTTCAATTTTCGGAACTTCTGAAGTTAAGATTTTTTTGTTTAAAATTTTAGGACAAAATAAGTACTGGCAAATTTTTAAAGGGGTATTATCACTTTTAGCCCGCACCAGAAACTATTTACATCTGGTAATCAAAAAAGTGTATAAAATTTGTATAATTTTTGTATATAACATAAAAAATATATATAAATACAAATTTGGCTATTATTTTTACAGTGCCTATACAATTTTATTTTCTCATTTTTAAATAATATCCCTAAGAATGTCTGTTTGTGCACCCACTCCCAAAAGCTATAAATTGGGGAGCAAAAAACATAAATAGATAAAATTTTAAAAAAATAAATCACAAACTTAGCAGTAATAGGTATTTTAAGGCAACTAAATAATTATATACCTACCAGAAAACTTTAAACCATGTCCCTAAAATCATGTATCTACAATGTTTATTTCCTTAAAAATAAAACCAACAAATGATTGTTATCTTTCATTTCTCTTCTACAAATGGAATTGTCGTTAATTATGATTTTGTTGGCATTCTCTCTCTATGATAACGTTTTATTTGGTGGTATAACCATTTTTATTCGTAAAATGTGAATGCTTGTATAATAATGTATGCTTGGATGAATAAGTGATATATATATATATATATATATACACACACTATAATACAAATCTTTTTTTTCAATATGATAAATATACACGACGTATTTTAAGAGAAATATGATTTATGGATGAGAGACAAAGAAAAATAAGATATTTTAAAAATCTAAACGTACACCTAATTATGGGAAAGAGTTCAGGAATTAAGAGTTACACCATGCTACGTTTGTTATAAAATGTGTTATTTTTAAATTAAACCAAAAATTGTGATATTAATTTGAATACTATTTTATAAGAGACCCACAATGTTAAAAACTTGTCAAAATCGTCACGACCCATTTTCCATACCAGGTCGTGATGGCGCCCAACAACCTTGCCGGGCAAGCCAAGTGCGGAAGACATTTCTAAGTTAACAACATCATTATTTTTAAGAAGGGGAATAAGCATCCCAAAAGGGGTTTTCAGAAACCCGGTATAGTAATTCATATAGGGACATAATATTACAACCCAAAATTAGTCTACTAAAGTGAGTGCCAAGACCTCGTGTCACAAGTACGGGCATCTAGTAGAATATACAAAACACCTCTATCCTACTGTCTGAAATAAAGAAAGACAGCAAAATACAAAAGAAGACCCCGTCCAGCTGCTGAACGGGCGTAGGAAGGGAAGCAGCTCACTGTAGAAGTCTCTGCCGCAGCTCACTGGCGCGTGCCCGATCGGTAACCAGATGAATCGGCCTCAGAACCTGTACATTTAAGTACAGAAGCGTAGCATGAGTACATAAACAATATGTACCCAGTGAGTATCCCGCCTAATCTCAAAGAGGTAGAGACGACAGGTCGACTTGATACCCACTAGGTCAAGATAATATTACAATAATGATGTACAATTTAGAGCATAAATAGTTCATTTATACGACAGTTATCATGGAAGTCATAATCATACTCTTAATCATATTTTTCCCTTTATCAGTTTTTTCTCCTTTACAGTAATTAGCAATAAATCATGAAAGGTCTAAGCTCGAGCATACATGTAGGTATATATATGTATATATATATATATATATATATATATATATATATCAAGCGCAACAATGCCGAGGTCGACGGTCCGCTCCAACCGAATATAAATTGTGCACTGCCGAGGGTCGAGCGGCCCGTACCATAGATGCATCTATTTCACCGAGGCGATCGGCCCGATCCACAAATATTAATTTAAAACATCAAGAATGCACACAGAGGCATCATTTATACACAAGAGAATCCTTACAAGGTTCAACAATATTTGTATGATCACTTTTCATTCTTCTCTAGTCTCTTAACATATCATAAAAGATCATTTTGATAATTCAAATAAGGGATATCTCTCATTAGGCATGATGTGGATCCTAAACTACCCAAACATTTAATATCATAGTAGCTACGCACGGACTCTCATCACCTAGTACATACGTAGTCCCCGCATTTAATCGCAATTTATTATTTATTAGTCCTAAAGGGACAATTTTCCCTCACGATGTTAGAAAGGAGACTCATCTCGCTCTGAAGCGCACTTCCAACTATCAAGAACAAGCCCGAAACCTCAAAGCGAAGCCGAAAGCGCACGAACTAGTTAAACAATATAGGAATTAGTCAATAGGGGCTTACAAGGTTGAATTCTAACTATTTAAGTGATTTCCCAACCTTTCCCATAAATTTCCTAAATTCCGACCCCGGGCCAACGTGCCCGGATCTCGAGATTTTTCGAAGAAAGTTATTCTCTATAACCTAAGGATCACTAATATGTGATTTCTAGTTCATTACATAGCTAAGTATGTGGTTAAACCTTAATTTCATTAAAACCCTAGGTCTAGCCCTAACCCCTTTAATTTTACTTAATTATTAGCGTTAAATCTATCTAATATTCATGTATTTAAACTAAGAATGAGTGGGGATCACTTACCTTGTGATGTTATGTTGAAATCCCCCCTTTGAAATCACCAAAATCGCCCAAATGTATAATGAGAAATGAATGAAATGGGGTTGGGTTCGTATTTAATGAACTCCACTGTCCTAGCGATTTTCGCTTCAGCAGGCGAATTTCTGCTTCTGCGGAATCCGCTCCTGCGGAAAAAGGGCCGCTTCTTCGGTCCTGGCCCAGATTCCAGAAGCCGCCTATGCGGGACCGCTTCTGCGGTCTAGAAATCGCATCTGCGATTTTCCCTGAGCTTCCCCACATCGCTTCTGCGATCAAACAACCGCTTCTGCGATCTCGCTTCTGCGGTCTCACTTCTGCGGTCCAAGAGCTGCAGAAGCGGTTATGACAGAAGCTTCAAAGTTGGTTTTTTCTCTAAGTTTCAACTTCGCTCGAACCTCGACCATTTGATGCTCGGGGCTCCCGAGCCCCGCCCGAACATACCGACAAGTCTGAAATGACGAGGCGAACCTAGTCGGATCCTTGAAACACCCAAAACAATGCTAAATCAAGAAGTCGAACCCCAAAACCAATTGAATCAACTTAACGAACTTCGAGTTCTTAATTTCCCTTCAACGGATCAAAATGCCCTTCAACTATTTGGATTGACACCAAATTTTACGGGTGGGTCTTAAATGATATTTCGGACGTGTACCAAGTTTCGGAATTGAAATCCGAACCCGATAGCTATAAAAACAATGATTTCTTAATTTATTTAATTCTTTGAAACTTAAACTTAACAATTTTGCATAAAAATTCATTACTCGGGCTTGGACCTCGGAATTCGATTCCGGGCATACGCCCAGGTCCCATATTTTCCTGCGGATCCTCAGAAATTGTCAAATCACGATTCCGGGTCCGTTTCCCCAAAATGTTGACCAAAGTCGAACTTGGCCTTTTTAAAGGAACTTGAAGAAGCAACTAGACTTAATCAGACTCTTCTAACTTCTGAACCACCCGTCCCCGCAAGTCATAAATTAGCTAAAGCAAGTACGGGAAGTATTATTTAGGGGAACGGGGTTCGAAAATACAAAACGACCAGTCGGGTCGTTACATCCTCCACCTCTTAAACAAACGTTCGTCCTCGAACGGAGATAGAAAAGTACCTGGACTGCTGAATAAGTGGGGATATCAGCTCCGCATGTCCTCCTCGGACTCCCAGGTCGCCTTCTCGACTGGTTGGCCCCTCCACTGGACTCTTATTGCAGAAATCTTCTTGGACCTCAACTGGCGGTCCTGTCTATCAACAATGGAAACTGGCTCCTCCTTGTAGCTCAAGCTCTCATCTAACCGAATGGTACTGAAATCCAACACATGCGAATAGTCGGCATGGTACTTCCGGAGCATCGATACATGGAAGACTGGATGAACTCCTGATAAGCTGGGAGGTAAAGCAAGCTTATAGGCAACCTCCCCAACTCGCCTCAACACCTCAAAGGGTCCAATAAACCTTGGGCTCAACTTGCCCTTCTTTCTGAATCTCATAATGCGCTTCATGGGCGAAACCTTCAAGAGAACCTTCTCGCCAACCATAAATGATACATCACGCGCCTTCTGATCTGCGTAACTCTTCTGCCTGGACTGAGCTGTGCGGAGTCTCTCATGAATCAATTTTACCTTATCCAAGGCATCCTGAACCAAGTCTGTACCAAGCAGCCTAGCCTCACCAGGCTCAAACACCCGATCGGAGAACGACAACGCCAACCATATAATGCCTCATACGGGGCCATCTCCATGCTGGACTGATAGCTGTTATTATATGCAAACTAGGCCAAGGGTAAGAACTGATCCCACTGCCCTCCAAAATCAATCACGCATGCTCTAAGCATATCCTCTAAAATCTGAACTGTCCGCTTCGACTGCCCGTCGGACTGAGGATGGAATGTTATGCTAAGCTCCACGTGAGTCCCCAACTTACTCTGAACAGCTCTCCAGAAATGGGAAGTGAACTGAAGGCCTCTGTCTGATATGATGGAGACCAGCACACCGTGCAACCTCACTATCTCCCGAATGTAAATCTGAGCATACCTCTCTTCCGTATAAGTAGTCGCCACTGGAATGAAATGGGCAGACTTGGTCAATCTATCCACGATAACCCACACTGAATCAACCTTCCGCTGAGTTCGAGGCAACCCAACCACGAAATCTATAGTGATGCGCTCCCACTTCTATTCCGGAATGGGCATCCGCTGAAGTAGGCCAACTGGCCTTTGGTGCTCATGCTTGACCTGCTGGCAATTCAAACATTTAGCCGCATACTCTGCAATGTCCTTCTTCATCCTCCGCCACCAGTAATGTTGCCTCAAGTCATGATACATCTTCGTGGCACCTGGATGAATGGAGTACCTCGAACTGTGGGCCTCCTCTAGAATCCTCTCCCTCAAGCCATCAACATTAGGAACACATACATGGCCCTGAAGCTGTAACACACCATCCTCGCCAATAGAAATCTCCTTGGCACCTCCCTGAAGTACTGTCTCTCTGAGGACCTCCAAATGCGGATCATCGAACTGCTGGGCCTTAATCTGCACTAATAACAAAGACTGAGCAACCACACATGCTAGAACTCGGCTGGGCTCCGAAATGTCCGTTCTCACAAGTCTGTTAGCTAGGGATTGAATGTCCAAAGCTAATGGCCTCATCACAGCAGGAATGAATGCCAAGCTACCCATACTCTCCACCTTCCTGCTCATGCGACCACATTCGCCTTACCCGAATGATAATGGATGGTAATGTCATAATCCTTTAGTAACTCAAGCCACCTGCACTATCTCAAATTAAGATCCCTCTGCCTAAATAAGTGTTGTAGGCTGCGTTGGTCTGTATAAACCTCACATGGCACCCCATACAAATAATGCCTCCATATCTTAAGAGCTTGAACAATCGCCGCCAACTCTAGATCATGCACAGGGTAATAACTCGCCCCTCCTGCGTCAATACACATCCCAAGCCGACGCTTGAAGCATCACAATATACAGTATACCTCCCCGAACCAGAGGGCAATACAAAAATTGATGTAGTAGTCAAAGCAGCCTTGAGCTTCTAAAAGCTCTCCTCGCACTCATCGGACCAACGAAATGGGGCACCCTTCTGGGTCAGTCTAGTCAAAAATGATGCAATAGATGAAAGGCCCTGCACAAATCGTCGGTAGTAACCTGCTAACCCCAGGAAACTCCTGATCTCCGTCACTGAAGTAGGTCGTGGCCAACTCTGAACTGCCTTAATCTTCTTAGGATCCACCTTAATACCCTCTCCTGACACTATATGCCCCAAGAATTCCACTGACTCTAGCCAAAACTCACACTTGGAGAACTTAGCATATAGCTTCTGCTCTCGCAAGGTGTGAAGCACTACTCTCAAATGCTGCTCGTGCTCCCCCAAGCTACGTGAGTATATCAAGATGTCGTCAATGAAGACGATAACAAAGGAATCAATATAAGGCCTGAACACCCGTTCATCAAATCCATGAATGCCACTGGGGCATTAGTCAAGCCAAATGACATTACCAAGAACTCGTAGTGGCCATATCTAGTCCTGAATGTAGTCTTCGGAACATCTGATTCCCGAATCTTCAGCTGATGATACCCTGATCTCAAGTCAATCTTAGAGAACACCCTGGCACCCTGTAGCTGGTCGAACAAATCATCAATACGGGGCAATGGATACTTGTTCTTGATGGTGACTTTGTTCAACTGGCGGTAATCAATGCACATCCGCATAGTCCCATCCTTCTTCTTCACGAATAACACCGGTGCACCCCAAGGTGATACACTGGGCCTAACAAACCCTTTTGCTAGCAACTCCTCCAACTTCTCCTTCAGCTCCTTAGGAGCCATCCGGTACGGTGGGATATATATAGACTGAGTGCCTGGAGCCAAGTTAATACAGAAATAAACATCACGATTCAGAGGCATGCCCGGAAGATCAGAAGGGAAAACATCGGCGAACGCTCGGACCACTGGCACTGAATCGATCGTCGGAGACTCTGCGGTGGTGTCTCGAACATAGGATAAATAAGCCAAACACCCTTTCTCAACCATGCACCGAGCCTTCAAGAAAGAAATAACTTTGCTAGGTGTATCAGCTGTGGAACCCTTCCACTCTAATCTCGGCAATCCTGGCATAGCTAACGAAATAGTCTTAGCATGACAATCAAGGATGGCGTGATATGGAGGACAACCAATCCATGCCTAAAATGACCTCAAAATCAAGCATATCAAGCAACAGAATGTCTTCTCTAGTCTCATAACCACCGAAAGTAATCACGCAGGACAGGTAGACCCGATCCACAACCACACAATCACCCACAGGAGTGGACATATGAACAGGAACACCCAAGAACTCAGGAGAAGTAACTAGAAAATGAGCAAACAGAGAGGACACATAGGAATAAGTAGATCCTGGATCAAATAATACCGAAACGCCCCTACCACTGACTGAAATAGTACCTGTGATAACGACATCTGAGGCCAATGCATCTGGCCTGGCCAGGAAAGCATAGAATCTGGCTGGAGCGCCGGTTGCCTGGCCTCCGCCCGACTGAGAAGCATCTGGCTGACCTCTCCCTGTCTGGCCTCCACCTCTAGGACGACCTCTACCAGTCTGTCCTCCACCTCTAGGTGGCTGGGTCGCTGGTGCTGGAACCATGGACTGCTGTCCCTGCTGTATAGCCTTGCCCCGAAGCCTGGGGCAATACCTCCTCATGTGACCTGGGTCTCCCTGGGTCTCCGCACTCAAAACAACGTGGTGCGGCGACCTGCTGCCCGGATGGCTGACTCTGAAAACCTGAAAATCCACTAGAAGAAGCCTGAATGGCCGGCGGGCGGTATGAACTCTCCGGCATAGCACTGAGATAAGAACCGGAAGAATCTAGAAGACCCGAATACCCACTGGAAGAACCCTGAACGGCTGGTGGGCGATAAGAAATCTCTGGCATGGCGCTGAAATAAAAGCGCGCTGGAGCACCCCGAGCAGGTGGTGGTGCTGAAACTGGGGGCCTACTGGGCTGACCCCTCCCGGAGTGACCTCTACCCCTAGCTGGGGCGCCTCTAAACTCTCCGGAGAATCTGGCCCTCTTCTCCTGCTGCATCTGCTCAAAACCCCTATTATGGTAACCCTCAATCCTACGAGCAATCTCAAGTGTGAGCTGATAACCTGTGCCCATCTCCACCTCCCGAGCCATATTGTTTCAAATAGTGGGATGTAATCCCACAACAAATCGCCGTACCCTCTCTGCCTCTGTGGGAAGTATCATAAGTGCATGGCGAGACAACTCAGAGAATATCGCCTCATAATCGGTCACTGACATCTGGTCCTGCTGTAACTGCTCAAACTGATGACGCAGCCCTTCCCTCTCAGAGGGTGGAATGAACTGATCAAGAAATAATTGGGTGAACTGACCCCAAGTGAGGGGAGGAGAACCTGCTGGCCTGCTAAGAGCATAGGACTTCCACCATCTACGGGCCCTGCCCTCCAACTGCAAAGTGGTGAAGTCAACTCCATGTGACTCAAGTATCCTCATGTTATGTAGTCTATCCCTGCACCTGTCAATGAAATCCTGGGCATCCTCGTAACGATCACCCCCAAAGACTGGAGGGCACAACCTGGTCCATCTATCCAATAGCTTCTACGGATCACCATCCACAACTGGCTCGGGCTGGGGTGCCACTGCAGTAACTGGCCGAACCCCATCTGCGGGTAGTGCACTCGGGGTCTGATAAACTGCGGCTGTATGACCTGGGGCCTGGGCACTATGGGTCTGTTCTCCCCCTCCTGCCTGTGAAGTAGCTGGATCCGCTGGGAAATAAACCAGCCTGAGTCATAGTGTCCATGAACCGAAGCATGCGGCCCATGACCTCCTGAAATCCCGGTGCTATCATGAAATCTGCCGGGGTAGGCTCAGCTGTAGGTACCTCACCCTGCTCCTCAATAATGGGATCCCCCACCGGGTCTGCTGATGGTATGACTGGAATGGCTCTGGGGCGCCCTCGTCCCCTACCACGGGCTGGTGCCCTCCCCCGACCTCGACCTCGGCCTCTAGCAACGGGGGGAGCAGCTTCTCCCAGGTCCTGAACGTCAGCGGTACGAGTTCTCACCATCTGTGAGAGAATGGAAATGGAAATTTAGCATATCAACCATTGCACGATAGGAACTGAATAAAGAGTAGTCTTTCCTAATACCCTATAACGTCTCGAAGATAAATACAGATGTCTCTGTACCGATCTACAAGACTCTATTAGGTTTTCCCATAACTTTTGAGACCTATGTGAACCTAGTGCTCTGATACCATGTTGTCAAGACCCATTTTCCATAATAGGTCGTGATGGCGACCAACAACCTTGCCGGGCAAGCCAAGTGCGGAAGACATTTTTAAGTTAACAACATCACTATTTTTAAGAAGGGGAATAAGCATCCCAAAAGGAGTTTTCAGAAACCCGATACAGTAATTCATATAGGGACATAATATTACAACCCAAAACTACTCTACTAAAGTGTGTGCCAAGACCTGGTGTCACAAGTACGGGCATCTAGTAGAATATACAAAACACCTTTATCCTACTGTCTAAAATAAAGAAAGACAGCAAAATACAAAAGAAGACTCCGTCTGGCTACTGAACGGCGTAGGAAGGGAAGCAGCTCACCGTAGAAGTCTCTGCCGCAACTCACTGGAGCGTGCCCGATTAGTAACCAGATGAATCGGCCTCAGAACCTGTACATTTAAGTACAAAAGCGTAGCATGAGTACATAAACAATATGTACCCAGTGAGTATCCTGCCTAATCTCGAAGAGGTAGAGACGAGAGGTCGACTTGATGCCCACTAGGTCAAGATAATATTACAATAATGATGTACAATTTAGAGCATAAATAGTTCATTTATACGACAGTTATCATGGAAGTCATAATCATACTCTTAATAACATTTTTCCCTTTATCATTTTTTTTCTCCTTTACAGTAATTAGCAATAAATCATGAAAGGTCTAAGCTCGAGCATACATGTAGGTGTGTATATATATATCATGCGCAATAATGCCGAGGTCGACAGCCCGCTCTAACCGAATATAAATTGTGCACTGCCGAGGGTCGAGCGGCCCGTACCATAGATGCATCTATTTCACCGAGGCGATTGACCCGATCCACAAATATCAATTTAAAACATCAAGAATGCACACAGAGGCATCATTTATACACAAGAGAATCCTTACAAGGTTCAACAATATTCGTATGATCATTTTTCGTTCTTCTCTAGTCTCTTAACATATCATAAAAGATCATTCTGATAATTCAAATAACGGATATCTCTCATTAGGCATGATGTGGGTCCTAAATTACCCAAACATTTAATATCATAGTAGCTACGCACGGACTCTCGTCACCTAGTATGTACGTAGCCCCCGCATTTAATCTCAATTTATCATTTATTAGTCCTAGAGGGACAATTCCCAATCACGAGGTTAGAAAGGAGACTGACCTCGCTCCGAAGCGCACTTCCAACTATCAAGAACAAGCTCGAAACCTCAAAGGGAAGCCGAAAGCGCATGAACTAGATAAAAAATATAGGAATTAGTCAATAGGGGCTTACAAGGTTGAATTCTAACTATTTAAGTGATTTCCCAACCTTTTTCGTAAATTTCCTAAATTCTGACCCCGGGCCCACGTGTCTGGATCCCGAGATTTTTTGAAGAAAGTTATTCTCTATAACCTAAGGATCACTAATATGTGATTTGTAGTTCATTACATAGCTAAGTATGTGGTTAAACCTTAATTTCATGAAAACCCTAGGTCTAGCCCAAACCCCTTTGATTTTACTTAATTATTAGTGTTAAATCTATCTAATATTCGTGTATTTAAACTAAGAATGAGTGGGGATCACTTACCTTGTGATGTTATGTTGAAATCCCCCCTTTGGAATCACCAAAATCGCCCAAATGTATAATGAGAAATGAAGGAAATGGGGTTGGGTTCGTATTTAATGAACTCCACTGTCCCAGCAATTTTCACATCAGCGGGCGAATTTCTGCTTCTGAGGGCCGCTTCTGCGGTCCTGGCCTAGATTGGAAGTACCGCTTCTGCGGTCCAGAAGCCGCCTATGCGGGATCGCTTCTACGGTCTAGAAATCGCATCTGCGATTTTCCCTGAGCTGCCCCACACCGCTTCTGCGATCAAACGACCGCTTCTGCGGTCCAAGAGCCGCGAAACCGGTTATGACAGAAGCAACAAAGTTGGTTTTTCTCTAAGTTTCAACTTCACTCGAACCTCGACTATTTGACGCTCGGGGCTCTCGAGCCCCGCCCGAATATACTGGCAAGTCTGAAATCACGAGGCAGACCTAGTCGGACCTTCGAAATACCCAAAACAACGCTAAATCAAGGATTCGAACCCTAAAACCAATTGAATCAACTTAATGAACTTCAAGTTCTTAATTTCTCTTCAACAGGTCAAAACGTCCTTAAACTACTCGGATTGACACCAAATTTTACGGGTGGGTCTTAACTGATATTTCAGACTTGTACCAAGTTTCGAAATCGAAATCCAAACCTGATACCTATGAAAACAATGATTTCTTAGTTTATTTAATTCTTTGAAACTTAAACTAAATAATTTTACATAAAAATTCATTACTCGGGCTAGGGACCTTGGAATTCGATTCCGGGCGTACGCCCAGGTCCCATATTTTCCCGGATCCTTAGAAATTGACAAATCATGATTCCGGGTCCGTTTCCCCAAAATATTGACCGAAGTAAAACTTGGCCTTTTTAAAGGAACTTGAAGAAGCAATTAGGCTTAATCTCGCTCAGACTCTTCTAACTTCCGAACCACCTGTCCCCGCAAGTCATAAATTAGCTAAAGCAAGTGCGAAAAGTATTATTTAGGGGAATGGGGTTTAAAAATACAAAACGACCAGTCGGGTCGTTTCAAAAATGGCACGGCGTAGCCATTTTTACGGCTGGCTATCCAAAAATAGCCATCATCGCTAATGTAATCGATTTATAGCCATTTTAAATTAAAATACATTAGTAAATGATATAGTTGCCCTTGAACTCTTTAAGATTCTGTTTAGTTACTTTTTTTTATCGCTCTTCTCTTTCTTTTTACAGCAATGTACGAATTTCGCTTTTGTTAGAGAACTTTCGTCGAATTTAGTCCGGGTTCGGTCCAATTTTCATTAAAATTATCTGGGTGAGTGTTGTTTTTATAATAATGTGTTTGAATTTTCGTTGTTATTGTTGTTTCATTAGTTTTAAGTTTGGTTTCCGCACTGTTAGCGTTTAAATATTTTTGATATTTTAACATTTACGATTTTTCTCTGTTTCATAGTTCGTCTTATTTCTGATAATTTCGCTACTCTGTTATTTCGTTTTATATTGTAATGTTGTAATCGTTGCATAATTTGTTTTGACAATTGTTCACATATTTTTTAGTCTCTGTAATTAGAGTTAATTTTCACCGTATTTTTTTGCTTCAACTGTATTATAGATTTCTCGAGTTCTTTTTAAAACTTGAAATCTAGAACAATGTGCTGGACTTTATATTTAAATATTTAGTTTTTTTTGTAATAAATTTTGTTCCAGTATATTATATGCTGAATGACCTTTATTATATACTCGAGTTCTTTTATTTTGAAAATACTTGTTTTGATTATATTTTTTAATTCTAGACCAGTATTTGTTCATTGAGTTTTATTTTTGTATAAATTTTGTCCAGTATATTATACTGGAAGTCTGTCCTCTGAATGTTTGTCCTCCAGTATGATATACTGGATGATTATTATGATATACTTGAGTTTTGTTTGATTCCAGTATATTTTAAGGGAAGTTTGCTGTCTGTAAGCTTGTTGTCCAGTATGTAATAGTGGATGAGTTTTGTTTAGACTATAGTTTTATTTTATTTGTGATTAAGTTTTTTTAATTATTATTCATCTTTTTATTTTTTAATATGCACTTTTATTATGTTTCTTTTCTATATTACAGTATTTGTTTCTAGAGTTTTATTATTTCTAATTAACTTGATCCAGTATGTAATACTTGAGTTTTGTTTTATTCCAGTATATTTTAAAAGAATTCTACCGTCTCTAAGCTTGTTATCCATTATGTTATACTAGATGAGATTGTTTAGAGTAGAGTTTTGTTTTATTTGTGGTTACAGTTTTTGAACGATTTTTTTATTATGCTCTTTGATTATGTTTCTCTTTATACCCCAGTATTTGTTTCTAGTGTCACGACCCAAAATCAAACTAGTTGTGATGGAATCTAAACTAACCCGCTAGGTAAGTCAAGTAACAACTATCCATTTCTAATAATGTTAATAAGACAATTAAACAAAGAAATTTATCTGAATCTTACATATTTTTCAAGGACTGGTAGTAAAAATCATGAGTTTCTAAAAATAGAGTTTACAAAGCTGATATGAAGTAAATACATCTTATGTTTGAAAAGTACATAAACAAGGTTTTTATAAATTTAAGGCTACTATGAACAAGCGGCAGCTACAACAGTGATGCATGTACACCTTCAAATCGAGCTCTCATCGAACACAACAATAATAACAGCCAACATCTGTGTCACGATCTAAAATCCACTAAGGGCCGTGATGGCGCCGGACACCACTGTCAGGCAAGCCAACACCAAATAACTAGTAATTTCTCATTTTAAATATTCTGAAACCATTTATTTTATATATTATACAATAAATAATAAATTTCAATGAATAAATAGTGATACCTTTAGCAATTTAAACAAAATACTGAATAATCCCAAAGACATCTCAGAACCCGGTGTCACAAGTGCCTGAGCAATTTATAGGAAATAATGTAATACAATAATCGTCCAAAATACAAATTGGACAGTAGAGAAAATAGAATACAGTACTCTAAAGGAGACTCTGCTGGCTGCGGGCTGTCTCGAGAAGTGCAGCTCACCTAAGTCTCTGTATCAATCATGTCGCTGCACCTAACAAGGCCACTAGATGTACATGTGCCTGTGCAACAAAAATGCATAGCAAGTGTAGCATGAGTACGAAAATAATGTGTACTCAGTAAGTTTTCTGTCTAATCTTGAAGAAGTTGTGACCATCCGGCCCGTCGTCACGTGAGTTACTACCCCGTTTCCCCCATTTTCCTGCTTCCTTATATTTCATTATAAGATTATTGGGTGAATGAGTTGAATTGGATTGGTTTTAGATAGAAATGAGACACTTAATCTCTTAAAGGAAGACATGTTTTGGAAACGTCAACCGGATATTGACTATTGAGATAGAGGGTTCAGATGTGATTTTCGGTGATTCGGTTAGCTTCGGAGGATGATTTGTGACTTAGGAGTGTGATCGGAATTGATTTTGGAGGTCCGGTGTAGAATTAGGCTTGAATTGGCGAAGTTAGTATTTTGGCGAATTCCGGTTGATAGGTGAGATTTTGATCCGAGGGTCGGAATGGAATTCCGAGAGTTATTGTAGCTTCGTTAGGTGGTTTTGGATGTGTGTGTAAAATACAGGTCATTCAGAGATATTTTGGTCGGGTTTTTGATCAAATGCGTATTTCGGAAGTTTTTGAGAAACTTAGGCTTGAATCCGGTGAGAATTGATGATTTTAGCATTGTTGGATGTATTTTGATGTTTGGAGCGAGTTTGAATGATGTTTTAAGGTGTGTTGGTGCTTTTGGTTGAGGTCCCGGGGGCCTCGGGGTAATTTCGGATGGTCAATCGGACAAACTTTGGCCTTTGAAGATTGCAGGTTTTCCAACTATTTTGTTGTAGAAGAATTGGCTTTCGCGTTCGCGTTGGTGAGTCGCGAACGCATTGAAGGGAATTTCAGGATCAGTGTTTTGGCCTTCGCGTTCGTGTCTTGAGCCTCGCATTCGCGGAAGGCCGTTTGGTTGTTCATTGCATTCGCGTTCCAGTGGCTACGTTCTCATAGAGTTGTTTGGCGCATGAAGGTTCCAGAGCAAATGCTCTTCGCGTTAGCAGGTGAGGGGACCGTGTTTGTGTAGGTTCAAAGACCTAATGCATCGCGTTCACATGTGGGTCACCGCATTCGCGTAGGGTTATTTTGGTCAGAGGAATATTTATTCATTGCGAACGCGAGAGGGCCATCGCGTTCTCATAGAAGAAAATCACAGCTGGGCAGAAGGGTTTGAAAATATTTCATCCGCGAGCCTAAGTCATTGTTCCTCCATTGTTGAACCTTTTAAGAGCTCTTTGGGAGAAATTGAAGAGGGATTCGAAGAGGATTGGTTGGAGGTACGTTTTATGAACTAAAAACGTGATATTATGGTGAAATTAACCTAGAAATTCATGGGAATTTAACCAAAAATGGAAAAAATAGGGCTTGAGATTTTGGAATTTTAATTTGGGATTTGAGGGGCCAAATGGACTCAAATTTTGATAAATTTGATATGTATAGACTCGTGGTGAGATAAGGAATCGGGCGATGTTAATTTTTTGATTTTTCGAGAAGTGGGCCCAGGGCTCGAGTTTTGCCAATTTCATGATTTTCGATATTTTTCGAGTCTTTTTGATTGAGTTATGCTCCCTTAGCCTATTGTAACATATTCGTTGTGGTTTTGATCAGATTCAACTCTCGAGGAGGTTGATTTGCGAGGCAAGGGCATAGCAAGCTAGGACTTTGGCCGGATTGAGGTGAGTAATGGTTATAAATGATGTTCTGAGGGTTTGAAACCCCGGATTTGCACAACGTAGTGCTATTTTAAGGTGAGACACACGCTGCATGATGAGCGTGGGGTCCATTACTGCTGGGGATTCACACTTGGTCCATCCCAATTGATGATTCTACTTTATTTTGATTTATCCTTAAGTAATATCATTGTAGTCTGGGCAAGTTGCCATGTTTGGGGCCTTGTGCCGACCTATAAAACCCTTAGGGAAATTGTACATGATTGACCTCACTTTACTTGTTAAGATCATACCCTCAATCATGTTTCTAACTGTTTAATCTAATATGAACCGGCTTTGGAATAGCTAAGCCACAAAGGAGAGTAATATGTGGGCTGGGATCCCTATCTTATCTTAGTATGCCTGAGAGGCCGAGTTATATTGAATGAGAGGGGTTGAGAACCCAATTGTGAGGGTATTTGATATGTTATGGATCGGGTTGCACGCCGCAGCAATATATTTATACGGATCGGGTTGCACGCCACAGGAGTATATTATTATTGGATCGGGCTGCACGCCGTAGCAGTATATTTATATGGATCGGACTGCACGCCACAGTAGTATAGCGCTTGGGCTGTAGGAGCCCCTCCGGAGTCTGCACACCCCCAGTGAGTGCAGTCGAATATTATTACTGGATCGAGCTGTATGCCGCAGCAGTACATATATATATGTATCGGGTTGCACGCCGTAGTAGTATACTATTTGGATCGGGCTGCACGCCGCAACAGTATATTTATGATTTTCGGTTATTGTGAGAAATAAATGAGTTGAGTACTGTCTTAAAGGATTTTACTTGGCTTCTTCATTTAGTCGTTGTTTAAATGTTCTTACTGCTTTGATATAGAACTGCTTATTGCTTTTTACGATATTTCTTTCTGTCAGTCATTATTTATTGCTAGTACTCACTGAGTCGGAGTATTCACTTTAATCCCTGCACCATGTGTGCAGATACAGGTATTCCGGAGGCGTAGATTGAGCTATTGCTGTTATTCAGATCTCATCGGAGTCATCGAGGTAGTTGTATGGCGTCCCCAATCCCGATTTCTCCCTCTATTCTCTTTAGTTTTAGCATTTTAGACTATATTTTGTTTAGTCTGTTCCTCAGACTTGTATTAGAGGCTTTTGACTCGTGACACCAGATCGGTAGGATTTGTAGTGATATTTCTTGATTTTCGCACATTTTATCTACTGTTACAGATTTATAATCATGTTAATTTGGTATTTAAAACCTGTTAATTGGTAATGAACTCTATATGAGGGATTGAGAGTGTTGAATTGGTCAGGCTTGCCTAGCACTTTGTTGGGCACCATCATGACCGGGTTGGGGTTGTGACAATCCGTCTATACTTATCCTCTGGAGGTTGCAGAACCTGTTAGGAAAATTTCACATTCTTGAAATTCTATCGTGCGAACTTGTTGATCAGAGTACTAAACTTCTATTTGCTCTATTCTCTCACAGATGGTGAGGTCACGAGATACCAGACATGGCAGACGACCACCAGTACCACCTACTGAGGCTACCAGAGGCCGTGGAAGCGGTCGTGGTTGTGGTCTTGGTAGAGGCAGAGCAGCAGGGGCAGCACCTGTGAATCCTTTAGTTGCCCCAGCTCAGAAACATGCTCCACCAGCACCAGTTCAGGCACCAGCTGTGCCCATTGTGATTCCGGGTCTCCAGGAGACATTGGCCGAGATATTGACAGTTTGCACGAGCCTGTCTCAGGTGGTTTCAACCACCACAACAGCATCAGCTACTTCACAGGCCGGGGGAGGCAATCAGACCCCCGCTGCTCGCACACCTGAGCAGGTAGTGCAGGGATTACAGACTCCAGAGGTACCTCCAGCTCAGCCAGTGGTACCATTGCAGGAGTTCAGGGTTCCAGTTATCCCCGAGGACGAGCAGCGTCGCCTCGAGAGGTTTGGGAGACTCCAGCCTCCGACATTTAGTGGAGCTGAGGTCGAGGGTGCCCAGGGTTTTCTTGATAGGTGTCAGCGTATGCTACGTACATCGAGGATTCTTGAGTCCAACGGCATGGCTTTTACTACTTTTCAGTTCACTGGAGCTGCCGTCACTTTGTGGGAGGTGTATGAGCGGCGTAGGCCGGTTGGTGCAGCACCTTTGACTTGGTAGGAGTTCTCCACCCTCTTCTTAGAGAAGTATGTACCGCAGTCCCGCTGGGAGGAACTGCACAGATTGTTTGAGGGGCTACGGCAGGGAGAGATGACAGTGACCCAGTATGAGATGAGATTTTCAGAGTTGTCTCGGCACGCAGTTTGGTTGGTTCTGACGGATCGCGAGCGTATCCGGAGGTATGTTGATGGTCTCAACTACCCTTTTCGTATCCTTATGACTAAAGAGAGAGTGTTAGGTGCTTCATTTGAGGAGATGGTGGATATAGCTCGAGACGTTGAGTTGATTCGCCGCCAGGATCGAGATGAGAGAGAGGCCAAGAGGCCTCGAGGTTCTGGTAGTTACAGTGGCGCTCCTTCGAGGGGCCAGTTCCAGCAGGGTCGGGGTCACTTTTTCAAGCCCGCTCAGTCGGCCCATCCTGAGTATCGCGGGGCATCTTCAGGTCGTGGTTATTAGGGTTCTCAGCAGATTCAGACATCCCTCAGCGCTCTTCCAGCACAGAGTTCGTCTCATGCTCCGTCTGCTCAGGGTTCTTCCAGGACGAGTGCATCAGCTAGTCACTCTGGCGCGAGGGGTTCCCTTCAGTCACAGTTCCCAGCACCCGGGAGTTGCTATGAGTGTGGAGAGTTTGGGCATATGCGGAGGGAGTGTCCTCATCGTGCTGCTAGCTCATCTCAGCAGAGGGGTCAGCCCTCATCTTCTAGTCCAGTTTCTTCGGCACCCGCCCCGCTAGCTAGGGGTGAGGGTCAGGCAGCCAGGGGCCACCCCAGAGGTACAGGTCGATCGGGCGGTGGTCAGGCCCGCTTTTATGCTCTTCAGGGCAGGACATATGCTATTGCTTCGGATGCTGTTATCACATGTATTATTTCAGTCTGCCACACGGATGCCTCAGTCTTATTTGATCTCGGTTCCACCTATTCCTATGTGTCTTCATATTTTTCTCATCATTTGGGTATGACCCGAGGGTGTCTTGCTTTACCTGTTCATCTATCTACCCCGGTGGGTGATACTATTATTGTATACCATGTATATTGGTCGTGTTTGGTGACTGTTGGGGGTCTGGAGACCCGAGTTGATTTACTGCTATTGAGCATAGTGGATTTTGATGTTATTTTAGGCATGGACTGGCTATCTCTATGTCATGCTATTCTAGACTGTCATGCTAAGACAGTCACTTTGACTATACCAGGAGTTTCGATGATCGAGTGACGTGGCGTGACTGACTATGTTCCTAGCAGGGTAATTTCTTTCCTGAAGGCCCAACCTATGGTTGGGAAGGGTTGTCTTTCATATTTGGCTTTTGTGAGGGATGTTGGAGCCGAGACTCCTAGCATTGATTCTGTCCCGGTTGTGAGGGAGTTTCCAGATGTGTTTCCTCCAGACTAGGCGGGCATGCCGCTGGGTAGGGACATTGATTTTGGTATTGACCTGGTGCCGAGCACTCTGCCCATTTCCATTCCGCCATATAGTATGGCACCAGCATAGTTGAAAGAATTAAAGGATCAACTTCAGGAACTCCTAGATAAAGGGTTCATTCGGCATAGTGTGTCACCGTGGGGTGCACCAGTCTTATTTGTGAAGAAGAAGGATGGCACCATGAGAATGTGCATTGACAATAGGCAATTGATCAAAGTAACAGTGAAGAACAAGTACCCTCTTCCTCGTATTGATGATTTATTTGACCAGCTTCAAGGGGCGAGGGTATTCTCCAAGATTGATCTCCGTTCGGGCTATCACCAATTGAAGATCAGGGATTCAGATATTATGAAGACTGCTTTCAGGACTAGATATGGGCACTATAAGTTTCTTGTTATGTCCTTTGGGTTGACCAATGCCCCAGCAGCGTTCATGCATTTGATGAACAGTGTATTTTGGCCGTATCTGGATTCATTCATGATTGTTTTTATTGATGATATTCTAGTGTACTCACGTAGCCAGGAGGAGCTCGTACAACATTTGCGAGTTATATTACAGAGATTGAGGGAGGAGAAACTTTATGCAAAGTTCTCCAAGTGCGAGTTTTGGCTCAGCTCAGTAGCTTTCTTGGGGAACATGGTGTCCATCGAGGGTATTCAGGTCGACCCAAAGAAGATAGAGGCGGTGCAGAGTTGGCCTAGACCGATCTCAGCCACAGAGATTCGTAGTTTCCTTGGGTTGGCAGGTTATTATCACCGGTTTGTTCAGGGATTTTCCTCTATTGCATCGCCCCTTACCAAGTTAACTCAGAAGGGTGCTCCATTTGTATGGTCGGACGAGTGCGAGGAGAGCTTTTAGAAGCTCAAGACAGCTTTGACCACGGCTCCAGTATTGGTTTTTCCCTCAGCCACAGGTTCTTATACTATATATTATGATACTTTGAGGGTTGGGATAGGATGTGTATTGATGCAAGAGGGTAGAGTTATTGCTTATACTTCTCATCAGTTGAAGCCCTACGAGAAGAACTACCCTGTACATGATTTGGAGTTGGCTACTATAGTTCATGCTCTGAAGATTTGGAGGCACTACTTGTATGGTGTATCTTATGAGGTATTCACTGATCATCGCAGTCTTCAGCATCTATTCAAGCAAAAGGATCTTAATTTGAGGCAGCAGAGGTGGCTAGAGTTACTTAAGGACTATGATATTACCATCCTGTATCACCTGGGGAAGGCCAATGTAGTGGCCGATGCTTTGAGCCGAAAGGCGATTAGTATGGGGAGTTTGGCATACATTCCAGTTGGGGAGAGGCCCTTTGCAGTTGTTGTCCAGGCTTTGACCAATCGGATGGTGAGACTAGATATTTCTGAGCCCAGTCGGGTGTTGGCTTGTGTTGTTTCTCGGTCTTCCTTATATGATCGCATCAGAGAGCGCCAATATGATGATCCACATTTGCTTGTCCTTAAGGACAGGGTTCAGCATGATGATGCCAGGGATGTGACCATTGATGATGATGGCGTGTTGAGGATGCAGGGCCGGATTTGTATGCCCAATATGGATGGGCTTCGGGATTTGATATTGCAGGAGACCCACAACTCGCGGTATTCCATCCATCCAGGTGCCGCGAAGATGTATCAGGATTTGAGGAAACACTATTGGTGGAGAAGGATGAAGAAGGATATTATAGGGTTTGTGGCTTGGTGTCTCAACTGTCAGCAGGTAAAATACGAGCATCAGGGGCCAAGCGGTGTACTTCAGCGGATGATTATTCCCGAGTGGAAGTGGGAGAGGATTACTATGGATTTTGTGAGTGGTCTCCCTCGGACTTTGAAGAAGTTCGATTCGATTTGGGTGATTGTGGACATGTTGACCAAGTCCGGGCATTTCATTCCGGTATGTACTACTAATTATTCGGAGCGGCTGGCAGAGATCTTTATCCAGGAGATTGTCCGATTGCATGGGGTTCCAGTGTCTATTATCTCAGATAGGGGTACTCAGTTCACTTATCAGTTCTGGAGGACATTTTAGTGAGAGTTGGGTACACAGGTAGAGTTGAGCACAACATTTCATCCTCAGACGGACGGGCAGTCCGAGCGTACCATTCCGATATTGGAGGACATGTTGCATGCCTGTGTTATTGATTTTGGGCGTTCTTGGGATGATTTTTTGCTGCTTGCAGAGTTTTCCTACAATAACAGTTATCAATCGAGCATTCAGATGGCTCCGTATGAGGCGTTGTATGAGAGGCAGTGTAGATCTCCGGTTGGATAGTTCGAGCTTGGCTAGGCTAGGTTATTGGGGACAGAGATGGTTCAGGATGCCTTAGATAAGGTGAAGTTGATTCAGGAGAGGCTTCATACAACTCCGTCACGTCAGAAGATTTATGCGGGATGGAAGGTTCGGGATGTGTCATATATGGTGGGTGAGAAGGTCTTGCTGAAGGTTTCGCCCATGAAGGGTGTGTCATGCAGTTTGAAAAGAAAGGGAAGCTGAGTCCGCAATTTATTGGGCCTTTTGAGGTACTTAGGAGGATTGGGGAGAGAGCTTATGAGCTTGCCTTTCCACCCAGCTTGTCGGGCGTGCACCTGGTATTTCATGTATCTATGCTCTGGAAGTATGTTGGGGACCCGTCTCACGTATTAGATTTCAGCATTGTTCATTTGGATGATGATTTGACCTATGATGTGAAGCCAGTGGCTATTTTGGGTTGTCAAGTTCGAAAGTTGAGGTCAAAGGATATAGCTTCGGTAAAGGTTCGGCGGAGAGGTCGGCCCATGGAGGAGGCTACTTGGGAGACCGAGCGGGAGATGCGGAGTAGATATCCTCACCTATTTGAGGTTCCGGGTATGTTTCTTGACTCGCTCGAGGACGAATATCCTCACCTGTTTGAGTTACCGCCCCGTTTCCCCCATTTTCCTGCTTCCTTATGTTTCATTATAAGAGTCTTGGGTGAATGAGTTGAATTGGATTGGTTTTAGATGGAAATGAGACACTTAGTCTCTTAAAGGAAGGCTTGTTTTGGAAAAGTCAACCGGATGTTGATTATTGAGTTAGAGGGTTTGGATGTGATTTCTGATGATTCGGTTAGCTTCGGGGGATGATTTGAGACTTAGGAGTGTTATCAGAATTGATTTTGGAGGTCCGGTGTAGAATTAGGCTTGAATTGGCGAAGTTAGTATTTTGGCGAATTCCAGTTGATAGGTGAGATTTTGATCCGAGGGTCGGAATGGAATTCTGAGAGTTGCTGTAGCTTCATTAGGTGATTTTGGATGTATGTGCAAAATTTCTTGTCATTCGGAGGTATTTTGGTTGGGTTTTTGATCAAATGCGTATTTTGGAAGTTTTTGAGAAACTTAGGCTTGAATCCGGTGAGACATGATGATTTTAGCGGTGTTGGATGTGTTTTGATGTTTGGAGCGAGTTTGAATGATGTTTTAAGGTATGTTGGTGCTTTTGGTTGAGGTCCCGGGTGCCTCAGGGTGATTTTGGATGATCAATCGGACCAATTTTGGCCTTTGAAGATTGCAGGTTTTCCAGCTATTTTGTTGCAGAAGAATTGGCCTTCGCGTTCGCATTGGTGAGTCGCAAACGCGTAGAAGAGAATTTTAGGATCAGTGTTTTTTCCTTCGCGTTCGCGTATTGAGCCTCGCGTTTGCGGAAGCTCGTTTTGTTGTTTATCGCGTTCGCGTTCCAGTGACTGCGTTTGCATAGAGTTGTTTGCCGCATGAAGGTTCCAGAGCAAATGCTCTTCGCGTTCGCGGGTGAGGGGACCGCATTGGCGTAGGTTTAGAGACCCAAGACATCGTGTTCACATGTGGGTCACCGTGTTCGCGTAGGGTAATTTTGGTCAGAGGAATATTTGTTCATCGCGAACGCGAGAGGGCCATCACGTTCGCATAGAAGAAAATCATAGCTGGGCAGAAGGGTTTTAAAATATTTCATCTGCGAGGCTAAGTCATTTTTCCTCCATTATTGAACATTTTGAGAGCTCTTTCGGAGAAATTGAAGAGGGATTCGAAGAGGATTGGTTGGAGGTAAGTTTTACGAACTAAAAACGTGATATTATAGTGAAATTAACTTAGAAATTCATGGGAATTTAACCAAAAATGGAAGAACTAGGGCTTGAGATTTTGGAATTTTAATTTGAGATTTGAGGGGTTAAATGGACTCCGATTTTGGTAAATTTGATATGTATAGACTTGTGCTGAGATAAGGAATACGATGATGTTAATTTTCTGATTTTTTGAGAAGTGGGCCTGGGGCTCGGGTTTTGCCAATTTCGTGATTTTCGATATTTTTCGAGTCTTTTCGATTGGGTTATGCTCCCTTAGCCTATTGTAACATATTCGTTGTGGTTTTGATCAGATTCGACGCTTGAGGAGGTTGATTTGCGAGGCAAGGGCATAGCGAGCTAGGACTTTGGCCGGCTTGAGGTGAGTAATGGTTATAAATGATGTTCTGAGGGTTTGAAACCCCGGATTATGTTGATGTGAGACACACGCTGCATGATGAGCGTGGGATCCATTACTGCTGGGGATTCGGACTTGGTCCATCCCAATTGATGATTCTACTGTATTTTGATTGAGCCTTAAGTAATATCATTGTAGTCTGGGCTACTTGCCATGTTTGGGGCCATGCGCCGACCTGTAGAACCCTTAGGGGAAATTGTACATGATTGACCTCACTTTACTTGTTAAGATCATACCCTCAGTCATGTTTCTAACTGTTTAATCTAATATGAACTGGCTTTGGAATAGCTAAACCAAAAAGGAGATTAATATGTGGGTTGAGATCCCTATCTTATCTTAGTATGCCCGAGAGGCCGAGTTATATTGTCTGAGAGGGGTTGAGAATTCAATAGTGAGGGTATTTGATATGTTATGGATCGGGCTACACGCCGCAACAGTATATTTATACGGATCGGGCTGCATGCCGCAGCAGTATATTATTATTGGATCGAGCTGCACGCCGTAGCAGTATATTTATATGTATCGGACTGCACGCCGTAGTAGTATAGTGCTTTGGTTGTAGGAGCCCCTCCGGGTATGCACACCCCCAGTGAGCGCAGTCGACTATTATTATTGGATCGGGTTGAACGCCGCAACAGTACATATATATATGGATCGGGCTGCACGCCGCAGCAGTATACTATATGGATCGGGCTTCAAGCCGCAACAGTATATTTATGATTTTAGTTATTGTGAGAAATAAATGAGTTGAGTACTAGCTTAAAGGATTTTACCTAGCTTCTTCATATAGTCGCCTTTTAAATGTTCTTACTGCTTTGATATAGAACTGCTTAGTGCTTTTTACGAGATTTCTTTCTATCAGTTATTATTTATTGCTATTACTCATTGAGTCGGAGTACTCACTTTACTTCCTGCACTATATGTGCAGATACAGGTATTCCGGAGGCATAGATTGAGCTATTACTACTATTCAGATCTCACCGGAGTCATCGAGGTAGCTGCATGGCGTCCGCAATCCCGATTTCTCCCTCTATCCTCTTTACTTTCAGCATTTTAGACTATCTTTTGTTTAGGCTATTCCTCATACTTGTATTAGAGGCTCTTGACTCATGACACCAGATCAATGGGATTTGTAGTGATATTTCTTGATTTCCGCACATTTTATCTACTGTTACAGATTTATAATCATGTTAATTTGGTATTTAAACCCTGTTAATTGGTAATGAACTCTATATGAGGGATTGAGAGTGTTGAATTGGTCGGGCTTGCCTAGCACTGTGTTGGGCGCCATCACGACCGGGTTGGGGTCCTGACAGAAGTAGAGATGAGGGGTTGACTTTGACACTTACTAGTGATCCAATAATAATATACCAATAATATATTAAATCGAGGATTTTTCTATATACGGGTGTGACTCAATAGCATGAAGCAAGTAAACAATTTTTTATTTTCATCATTTATTTAATTATCTCAGGCTAGGGAGGCAATATCATCATTTATAAATTTGCAAGTCAAGCAATACAAGCATGCGTAAATCATGCCGAGGTCGTACGACCTAATCTAACAAATATTTAAATTGTTCACTGCCAGAGGGTCGAATGGTGAGAACCATAGAAGCATCTATTTAATCTACTGAGGCGTTCATCCTGTTCCACAATAGATAAATACATTCAAACAGCCAAATCAAGAATTCATCAAGGAGCAATTATTCAGGAAAAGGCGAATTTCTGTTTTAAAAGTCAAAAAATGATGTCTAGCCTTTAGATACATGTTCGATATGTTTTAACAATTTTTAAATTGGCAACAAGATCGCAAATATTACAAGTAAAGCATGTTTTTGGGCCCTAGACAACCCGGACTTAAGCATAATAATAGCTACGCACGGACTCTAGTCACCCTGTGCGCACGTAGCCCCTACAAATAGGAGCACTTATCCAATTAATTCACCTATGGGGACAATTACCTCTTACAAGGTTAGAAAGGAGACTCACCTCGCTCCAAAGTTCCATAACCTGCTCCCAATCCCTTCCGACGACTCAAATCGATGCCCAACGCTCCAAATCTAGTTAATAATTATACAAACCCATTAATATATACTCAAATACCCATTATAATCCTATTTACAACAATTTCCAATGTCGCTTTAAAAGTCAACATATGCCAGGAGTCCGAAATATTTTGAAGATAAACTTTACCCATAACACCACAAACTCAAATATATAATTTATTCCAAGTTTCATGTCCAATTTCGTGGTCAAAATCTAAAAATATAAATTTCTAGGGTTTTCTTTAAAAACCCAAATTTCCACTAATTTTCCATGAGTTTTCATGTTAAAATCTAGATATAATCCAAGTAATTAACTTGCAATAGGTGAGAATCAATTACCTTGACATAGATGATGAAGATGGAGCTCCAAAATTGCTCCTAGGTCGTCTCCCATAGAGGAAATGAGAAAAGCCCATTTTTTTCAAGCATATAAACTGCCCAGGCGACCCTTCTCCGCGTTCGCGAGCCCCCCATTGCGTTCGCATAGAACAAAATTCTCAAAAGTTATTTACAAACTCTTCTCAGAAAGCTTTTAGTATAATGGCCATAACATTTTTTATGAAACTCCAAATGACAAATGGTTTAATCTTATGAAAGCTAGACACCAATATCTACAACTTTTATGTTTTGGTCATCTCCCAATTCATTATAGATTTTTAGATATAAGCCTCCAAAGTCTGCCTTGTGCAACACAAATATCTCCTTTATCTTCCCGGTCAGCCTATAGTGTATTGGCCATAACCTTTTGTACTCAAAACCAAATGCTAAATGGTTTTTATTTCTGAAAACTAGACAGAAATGTCTACAACTTTCATTTTTGGACATCTCCAAATTCCTTATAAATTGCAAGATATGGGCCTCTGAAGTCAGTCCTGTGCAACAGAGATTTCCTTCTTCGCGAACGCGAAGAACAAAGTCCCTGAAGCAAAATAGTTCTTCGTGAACGCTAGAGGATCCTCACGAACACGACAACAACACCAAACGACCAGCATCAGCTATTGCAAAACAACCTGAAATGATCCGAAACCACCCCGAAACTCACCCGAGGCCCCTGGAGCCCTGTCCAATCACATAAACCCCAATACCATAACATAACATGGACCCGCTAGAGGCCTAAAATCACATCAAACAACATCGAAATGATGAATTTCCCCCCAATTCCAGCTTAATGAACTTTAGAACTTCAAACTTCTACATTCAATGTCGAAACCTATCAAATCACGTCCGATTGACCTCAAATTTTGAACACAAGTCACATTCGATATTACATACCTACTCCAACTTCTAAAATTGGAATTCGACCCCGATATCAAAAAGTCCTCTTTCGATCAAAATTCTAAAAAACTTTCAAATTTCTAACTTTTGGCAAATTACCCCAAAATGACCTACGGACCTCCGAATCTACTTACGGATGTGCTCCCAAAACTAGAATTACCATTCAGAGCTATTCCCAGACTCGAAATCCCAAACAGACATCAATAACTTTGAAACACACAGCAACCCAAATTTATAAAATTCTTCCAAAATGCCAACATCAATAATAGGCACCGAAATGCTCACAGGTCTTCCAAAACCCCATCCAGACATACGCCTAAGTCCAAAATCATCATACGAGCCCATTTGAACCTTCAAACTCCAATTTTGAGGTTGTTTATTTAAAAAATCAAATTTTAGTCAATTCTTTCAACATAAAACTTTTGAATTGAGTATTTGCTTTCCAAATCAACTCCGAACTTCTCGAAATTCAATTCCAACCATGTGTGCAAGTCATAGTACCTGAAGTAAAGCTGCTCATGGCCTCAAACTGCCAAACGATATGCTAGAGCTCAAAACGACCGATCGGGTCGTTACAATCTGTACGCAATATGCAGAAGTGTAGTATGAGTACTACCGACCCCATGTACTCAATAAGTAACAAACCTAAACTTAGGTTGAAAGTAGTTGTGAGCTGGAACATAGGTCAGATCCAACACCAAAAGACCAACAGCGGTTCATAACAATGTAACGCTATTAAATAAAGAAGTAGCTAAGACATAAAATGCTCAGCCTATTTATAATTTTCGCAGAATAGTTCCGCTTTTCAAGTATATCAATGAAAACCCAAATCCTTTACCGAAATCATCAAAAGAATACGAGTAAGTTTGAAAACTATAATTTTCAAAAGTCTTTTATCAGGTAAATGTTTCATTTTCAGATAGCATGAGGAAAATACATCTCTATGCCTACTTGTCAATTGTACAAGTATAGGCATGAATGTCACCAAACCAGGCAGCAAAGGCAAATGCATCTCTATGCATGTATCCCAAGTACGCATGTCAAATGCAACACCTCTCAGTGATGAACTCATGTACTCACACTCTTAGAGTACTCCACCCTACTATCTCGTATTTCTCTTTTGCCGTGCTCAATACTTCGCACACTTATCACTCAACACTGAAAAATACTCGTTGCAATGTGAAACTAGACATATATATATATATATATACACATAGTCGATTGCACTCACTGGGGGTGTGCAGACTCCGGAGGGATCCTACAACCCAATTGCTATAATCCACACGGATAACTCACATGCTATAACATCTACATCTGAATCCGCACGGGCAACTCACGTGTTGCACAGACAACACACGTGCCATGTTATCAATATCTGGTTATTCACAGACAAATCACGTGCTAAAGTGACAATATCTCACAATCAGGCCCTCGACTTCACTCAATCGTAAATCTCTCTAGTCTCACTCACGAGCTCATAAATGTCATAAAGCTAGCCCAATAATAATGATGTGATATGTAAATAAATAATAATTGAGACTGAGATATGATATGAATGCATGAATACGATTGAGTATAAAATATCAATGAAATCAGTGCGATGACAACAAGAAACGACCACTATAGGTCACAACAATATTGGTATAAAGCATAAATATGATATCTAGCACGATTGGCAGCTCAATTACTTTATCACATGGTAAAAACATATATATCAACAAAATAGTACAACTATACAGTGCCCTGGAAACAACAGAGTCACAATTGATATGGTGCATGCCCACACATCTGTCACCTAGCATGTGTGTCACTACAACACCAATCACATAGCACATTATTCGGGGTTTCATACACTCAACACTAAGTTTAGAAGAGTTACCTACCTCGAACAAGCCAATTCCAAATACCGAGCAAGCCAAGTGATATTCCGAAAATGCGATCTCATGCCTACATGGCCCTGAACGACTCAAAACTAACCAAAAGCAACTCAAATACATCATATAAAGCCTAAGGAAACAATTCCAAATGATAAAGATCGAATCTTAATCAAAATCCAAAACTGGCCTAAAAAATCACACTCAGGCCCACACCTTGAAACCCGACAAAACTCACAAAATACGATAACCCATTCAATTATGAGTACAACCATACTAGTTTCACCTAAATCTGACATCGAATCGACATTCAAATCTAAAAAATTCATTTTATGAAATTTCGGCAATTGTTTAGCGTGAAAATGGTAACAATAATTAAATTTATAAATGGGATTGTAAAAATATGTGATCTATTCCCGAGCTAGTTTGTTAGGGCATTTAGTGTTAAAAACGTGAAGTATAGTAATGAAAAGCGAGTTGAATGAGGCAGTAATCGAACCAGTAGGGGGCTTTTGCACGGATGCAAAGTCAGCCCACAGATACCTCGGGGCCAAGGTTTGAGGTGAGCTCGAGCTATCGAGGGTGGGCATGGGATAACAGGCAAAAATATGGCTAAGTAAAGCTCTATATTACCATATTGAGCAAAGTAGCAAAGAACAAATAAGAAAATGATAAAATGCTAGGGCGGCCTCGGGCCAGTGAGAATGAACAATTTAGGAGAAAGAGAGAAAGAGAGAGAGATATTATTACACTTGTGGAAAAATGGAGCAACATCAGTCCCTTACAAGGTAGTCTGAGTCCCCTTTATATAGGAGGGGAACTCGGCTATAAGTACATATGTACTAATTAGAAAAATACGAAGATGGGACGGCTTGATGCAGCGCCTCATCGTAGGCTCTAGATAGGCTGGGCCTGTCAGACATAGCTATGTGTTTAGGGGGCCTCCCCCTCTATCCTGGTTTTGGCATCTGTTTCCTCGGAGTCGGGCTTCGACGAACCCCGATGCTGAGAACTCGATTGCAGCCTCCCGCCCTCGGGGTCTCGGGGCATGCTTCCAAAATGTCATGATAGAGAGAAATCTAGTCCTCTGATTTTGCTATGTACAGATAGTCTTCGCATTTCCTATACTGAAGTGATGGGAAATGATTCTGACACTTGAATCCTCGAGCTCCTTTTGGCGACATTATGATAGCGATTCGAATCATGGTGCAATCTTTTGTGATATATGGCATATCTCATAGATTTCTGATCGGTACTCTGTCATTTTCGCTCCTCTAGGTAAAAGTACTACTGTCGATTCATTTTTTTAAGGTAGCAATAATTGCATTTGTCGGTCAATCTTCTAGAGCCTCGATGACCGTGTCATTTTCCCCTATAAATGAGGGCATTTTGGCATTGTTTTTTCCATCTCAACGTTTCCATTGGCACACTTGACTTTTATTTCTCATCATGATTGTAAGGTCCCGTAAATAATTTTTGGTCTCAAAACTTAGTAACTCGTGGTGTCGACTCCGAATATGTGTTAGGAATGTGTAGAATTCTTAGCGGCGAGCTTGCTCGCCGCGGTTCGGACCCTTGGTAGTGATTTAAGCCTTTAAAAATCAAAAGAATCAATTTTCCAGAAAATAGTCATTTATGTGGTCCGGAATGCGGTCGCAGATCAGCTATGCGGACTGTATTCCTGCCGCATAGTGAATCAGAGAGTTGGTCTAAGTTGATGTTGAAAATGCGGTCCATTATGCGACCGCATAATCAGTATGCGGACCGCATTTCCACCGCATACCCAGGCAGAGATGTCCAGCGATTTGGGGTCAGTTATGCG
>MU666476.1:87538-117037 GCA_026770625.1 Nicotiana glauca | reverse complement strand
GTATATTCATGTTTCTTTTGCTGGACAACGAATTGGTAATTTCACTAATTATTATGTATGTATGTTTTGAAAAAGGGTGATCTAAAAGTTATTATATGGCTAGTTCTTGGAATACTGAATAAGGAAAACAAGGGGGTAGCTCATGGGTTAGGAAAGGCACCCAGGTCCGCTTGACTGGGGATACCCGGTCGAGCGCCGGTCATGTCCCTCGAGTTTGGGGCGTGACAATCTTATTTTACCTTTGAACATCATGATAGAGGCTTTCGATCTCAAGGCTGTCTGGAGGGGTTCCTTTGGACTACGTCGTGGCCTTATATCGGGGCCTCACTTCATTAAACATAAGCGTGCTATCCTGCTACTATTTCGATTGTTGGTATATTAACCTTTGCTACTGCTGTTGGCCCTAGGTGGTGATGGATACGGAGTCGGTTTCCCTTTTACGTAGACGTCTATTCGTATTATACACCGCTTCTCACTCTCCTACCCAGGCCTGGTGTGGCACTTTATCCCTAGGGTTTTCTTTTCCCAAGGGATAAAGTGGCACTTCTGGCTGTTGAGGCCGGGGCCTGCCGAATCTTCAACCTTTGGCTTCGATGGGCTATGTCTCTTTTCTCTGCTTGTTCTGCATCCCCTTCTTTTCCCCTTCTTAATCTTCTCCGCCGGGGATCCCTCGGGGGATTGAGATGGGAACCTATAGGAGGTGGAGGTCGAAGGAGTCACCCTCGAGGATACGTGCTCAAGGGTGCGGTGCCCGGGGATGCTGATATCAAAGATGGATTCTCGAGGGCGGATCGGGCATCTGGGTTTCATCACATGTACATACTCCCATTCCTCCGCTTTAGGTGTAGATTCCTGTAGGCTTTTGTAATTGTATGTATCGACCCTTTGGAGGCTTTTGTAATCGTATGCCATGACCCCTTGGGGCTATTGTACGCAAATATTCATAAATAAGAATATATTTTGCTGACTTCTGCTTTCCTTATTTCTTTTTGTATCTGTATGCTCTCATGTCTCTCGAGGCTCTTTATATGCCTTCTCATATTCGTTGGCCGCCGATATCTGATTCGAGCGCGAGAGTTCATTCTGACCTTCTGCCGATCGACATAGCTCTCCTTCGATCCATCATCGCACTTTGGACCAATTTTGGATTGATCTGATAGGTTCGGGTTGTTGAGCCCTCCAAGTTGATAGGAGATCATGTATTAAAAACCGGAGCCTTTGGGAACGTTATCCCGGATAAAGGCCATCTTTGAGTACCCGGGGGTCCCCGCTGATCTTGAGATAGACAATCATTTAGAATGTATAAGATTGGTTTCTGCTGAGGAGTTTGCCTGTGTTAAGGCGTTTCTTTGGGCCATCGTGGAGCTTTGGTGATCAGAGCTTCCGGTGTTTATTCTTCTTTTCAGGGACAGGGGATCACGAGACTAGGCACTTGCCTTGCATCAAGTAGCAACATTTAAAGCTCACCGAGGCCCTATTTCTTAGGGTCGGGGGCTCTCGACATAGAGTGCTACCTCGAGCATGGAGATAATACGCACCTCCCCTCGAGGCTTGACTTCTTGTCGGGGGATATTTTCTGGAAAGGGTATCGACCCGTCGATTTGTATCGAGGCTATTGGCTTCTCAAAGCTTGTCTCGAGCAGGAAAATCGTTATTGCTTCTCGCATGTAAGTGGGGCGGCTTCGGATTCTTTGCGGGACTTCACTATTTTTAGGTAACTATACTTCCATTTTGGCATAAGGCTCGTCATTGCTACAGGTGGGAAAAGTGTTGGTGCATGTACTTGCTTTATTTTGTCAGTTTTACCATAGTCATGGCAACTATTTCGGGGCTGGTATGGCAAAGAGCGGAGAGTGCTGTTCCTGGCGCTCTGGAGTCAAAGGATTTTACCCTGGAGACGACGTCCTTGATAAGAGAGGAACACCTGGAGATGGCGAGGTGGTACTGTGGGTAAAGCGAGGGGGTAACACTACAGGTGCTTTCCCTAGATGAAGGCATTGCGGACTCTGCCAATAGGTTCTTGAGCGTGCACCTATACCCTTTCGCATTTGGTCCCCTTGATAGGCTTGTGCTTATCTTGGCGCAGATTCATCCGTCATTTTGGTGAACGGTAATGATGATAAGATTCTTCATGGAGAAAGTCGGGCTTGAGTTCATGCTTGATCATCTCATCAAGCTATATCGATCTTTTCATCATCGAGGCCTACTAACCCTGAGGGGTTGTTCATCCACGCCCTTAGTTGTTGGCGACGAGAAAGGCGGAGATCGAGAGTGGGGAAATTGGTTTTTCTGAGTTAGGATGATCGATATTATCCTTGTGGAGTTTTTGCCATTTCCCGAAGGGTGGAATCATGCACATGAGTGAGGTGCTTTGTCGCTTTTTCAAATTTTGCTCATAGAGAAAACCAACTATGTAACACTGTTATCTTCCTTGTTACAGCAACTTCGTGGAGGCTGGGTGAAGTCCATGATCTGCCCGGCTAGGTTCGAATGTTGGTGACCTATTCATCTTTTGACGAGCGCAGGTGGCAAGCTGTGTTTCACGTCAGGTGGGAAGTGGAATACTAAGGTATGTGCGTATGTTGCTTTTGCCCTACCTCTGTATACCCGAAGTAACACTTTTCCCTCTTATCTGTACTGGATTTTTCGTTTGCAGATATCGCGCGATTCCTTGGGCGAGGCAACATTTTTTCGAAGAGGAGATGGAGTCATTAGCCCCCAGGCCGAGGGATGATGGTAATGCAAGGGATCAGAACCTGCGGTGCGATGGATCCTTTAGCAGTGCTGGTTGGGCTCATATTTTTGAGGACGGGGCATCACCTGTGTCTGCTGCTCCACAAGTGACTAGTTCCCGACCAACGGTTCCTTTGAGTGAACATGCCGTGCCCGGGGTCGGCTCTTCTTGGGTCGCAGGGGCAGGATCAATAAGAGCGTGTCACAATTTGGAGGAAATCCATCATCTTCACTTTGTGGTGAGGTTGTGCACATTTTGCTTGTATCCCGTGTCCTCCTCCTTCTATTGAATCTTTCTTGTGCAGGCCTGTGATAGGCTTAAATCCGAGCTACTCCATTAGGGGGCCAAGTTCCGAAAAATTGTGGATGAGGGAGAATTCCTTAGGCTTCTTTTCAAGGAAAAGGAATTTGAGCTGCAGTATTGGCGATACGAAGCGTACCAGAGCTCAAACTATGAGAGCTATTTGATGGGGTAGGTTATTTCCTGTAGTACTTGCTTTTCTTCTTTCTAATCTTAAGGATAATTTCTTCTTGTCATATCAGTTGAAGGAAAAGATTGAGGCCTTGGAGTACCTCAAAGGCGATGTAAACCGCATCAGGGCTACTTGCGAGGAGCTGAGGGCCCAAGTGCAGGCTTGAGCTTTAAAGAAGACGAGCGCCTTGGCTAAGGTCCTTGCCTTCGAGGTTCGACTGAACTTGACTCGTGACAATGCCAAAGTTCAAGGAGATATGATTGAGAGACTTGAGTCTGATCTCTCGTAGGTCAGAGCCGAGATAATTGATGCTCAGGCGGAAGCGACATTAAGTCGAACCAGGGCTGATCGTGAGATGGCGATTTGTATAAAGGATGCTGCTGGTGCACAATTTGAGCTGAAGCGAGCCCTCGACCATGAGAACAGGATCAAGGAATATGTTCGCTGCCGATCCCGAAGAGAGGTACTCGAGGAGGTCAGTGCGAGGGGCTTCATTTTCTTGGAGGAATTGGCTCGAGCAAGGGCGGATGAGTGTGAAACTCGATCACTTCTTGTTGATATTGCGGGGGGCAAACTTGACAAGCTGTAGCCCTTTGGTGCAGAATGTAGATTCTGTCATCTTGTCACTTTGTCTCTGATATGCATAAGGCGTGCCTGTAGGTGGACAACGCGTTTTTTCGCGCTTGTAATATATGAGAAGAAGTTTGAAGCTTTATTCCTATTGTACCTTGTTTCTGTCATTGCTTTTGATCGTGTAGACTAGCTTTGGGTGTTTGGCGAGGCCCTCATAGACCTGGGACAAATTTGACGGGCCCGGGGGCTCTTAAGTGTGATTTTTAGTGCGAGTAGGCATCGAGGCCTTTGTTGCTTGACCTGGCTGTTTAGGCTTTGTCTCCGAATTCGGGTCCAACTCGAGCCTTCTTATTCTTGAATTTTTGTGCCCGCGCGGGCATGTAGTAGCTATTTTAATCTTCTGCCTTGGGACATTTTTTCATTCTGATTGTTTTGGGTCCAGTCCCCAAGTCGCATCGCGACTTGAGCTTCAATTGGCTTTCCAACTCTTTCCCGCCTGCATGGGATGTGGGCGATGATCATTTGTGCTCTGGGTTGAAATGACTTCGCAGGCGCGTAGCTTGGAGATTTAATCGGTTGACTATGGTATCATTTGAGTTGTTCCCTTAGGCATATTGCAGTTTAACTTATCTTTGGTCCAGTCTCCGAGTTGCGTTGCGACTCGAGCTGCATCAGACCCTTAATCTTTCATGATTTTCTGGAAGGTGGTAGTGGCATTTATGTCGTGCTCTTAGGAATATTATAATTTTTAGGGTCCAGTCTCCGAGTTGCATTATGACTCTAGTTGTAATCGACCCTTAAATCTCATTGCATTTCCGGCCGGCGATAGTGGCATTCATCCCGTGCCCTTAGGCATATTATAATTTTTGCAGTCCAGTCTTCGAGTCTCGTTACAACTTGAGCTGTAATCGACCCTCAAATTTCCTTGAGATTCTGGCCGATAGCGGTGGCATTTATATCATTTGGTCTTTGAGACCTTTTAGTATGTGGCCCATATGCTTGCTTAGTTAACTGTTTTGGATTCGGTCTCCGAATCGGGTTACGACTCGAGCTCACTTTAATCCTCTTGTTGTCAATTTCCAAGCCGGTGACAATGGCTCTTACACTGTATGATGATAGAGACCTTTCAATATAAGGCCCGTAGGCTCACTTCATTGGCCATAATGGCTCTTACGCTATTTTTACCCGTGGGCTTTTTTGTAGGCTTTCTTTCCGCTCGCTAAGGTCTTTTTGAATATTTTTGCCTGACTCGTCGTCGGTTCTAAAAGAACCTCGATTTCAAGTCATTGTCGGTGATGTTTTGAGAACCTCATAAGGTTCATAGCTCATAGGCCGAGTATATCGATGCTCTTGCAATTTGGAGCCGACATGGTCCGAACTTGTTTTTTTTGCCTGTTGAGGGAAGCCTTTTTTAATCGGTTCTTTTCGAAGTTTCTTTACGGGATTTTTAGCGATAGTCGGGCGTCATCGAGTCGCATTATTTTGGCTGTGTCAGCCGTTTTGACCGTACTCATATGCATTTGGCCGTAGCCATTTTTGATCCCAAATGGCAGTTTTAGTCATCTACATCGAGTGTATGCGCTTTATAGATTCTTACAAATGCGACGTATAGCCTAAACTATGGGATTTTTATGCCCGTTGGGGTCTTAAAGTTTTCCATGCCTATTGAGGTCTTACAGTTTGTCATGCCTATTAAAGTCTTACAGTTTGTGGAGGATAGATCTTGTTATGCCGAGGCTGCCCGCAAGGGTCTTACAGTTTTGGATTTTCCAGTGCATGGCGATTGGCGGTAGTCTCCGAGTCATCGTGTTTGTTTAAGCCTAAAGACCGCTTCTCGTAAGCTCGGAGTTGCCATATAGGCGCTTAAAAAGCCCGGCATTCCGACCCTGGGGTTGTGTGGGTGCCGAATTGTTTAAGTCTCCGAGTATCTCGAGAAATATTTGGCGGAGAGGCCTTTGCCGTGAATATGCTGAAATAGCCTTATGAAATGCCAAAAAAGAAAATATTCTTTATTGCTTGGCGTAAATATATGCTGTAAATACATGTTGTCCCATTGTTGTGAGTTCGGCCCATACGGGTATGGCAACTCCGATTATCTAGTCTGCCTATATGATTTTGTTTCGGAACTTAGCCTGCCATTTATTGGCCTTTCCGAGAGATAGTGTCATTAAGAGGAGATCACCTCACGTCGTTTAACTGCGAAAGAAAAGGACTGCGATATCGTCGGATCTGTTTCTCGAGGGTATGTTACTCCGCTAATAATCTTGCTGGTGGGACCTTTTTGAAGCTGGAAACCTGGTTGAAGAAAGAGAGATCGGTGGGTCCCGTAGAGGCCTCGGATCCCCGATTGGGGTTCAGAACTACCAAATGCCTCGGCTGCCTGCCTCCATAAAGGTTAGTGAAGAGAAAATAAAGGAAACAATAAAGGAGCGTAGTAGTTCTTCCCTTCTGCGGGATGTGTAGGCGACATTTCAGGGCGCGGGCCCTAATGCAACATTCTGCTATGTTCAACCAGGCTTGACCGAAGACTTTATTCATCTTACCCTTTGATACTTTCGAGGGCGGAGGCATCGATGCCGGCGATGAGTTGCATGGTGAGGAATTTCCTCTCGTTGCGTGTAGCTTTTTGTTAAATACTTTAGCCCCTCCTTGGTCGTGGGATTTCACCCCTTTGGCGAAATAGGGCCGAAGTTGCCTCTTGGCAATGTACTCGCTGTCATGTGTACAAACGTCAGAACCTTGCAGGCTCGGCGTACCAGCCCGAGCTCGGGCGGGCTGTATAGAGGGATCGACCTGATTGTTAGGGCGATTGAGATCAGGAAACCATCAAAGATTTGAGGCGTGAGAGCGATTTGGTTCGAACTACCCTATCAGCTGTGGCCTAAAATCATCGGTATAGTCGGCCGAACCACCTGTAATGATGAACACATGCTTTATTTGAAGTAAGTCAAATGAAGAAGGGGATTACTAATACGTTAATGCGAGGCCGAGGTGGAGTATCGGCATACCTTTCCTCGGGCGCAACAGTGTCCTTTAGGAGCATTTATTGAGACCGTCCTTTTCCGGTGATAGGAACTTTCACTCTACACTCTATGGATCTTTGAGAGGTGCCATCGTCCCTTTACAGTCATGGTAGTATGTCGTGGCATGCCGACTTTGTTTTCACCGATATCCTTCCTCCTTTGGAGTTGGATCTGAGTTTGTTCACTCGATGATACTTGGTGGCAACCTTTATTGAATAGTTTAGTTGTTTCCATTTTGGGCCAGTGACCCAGTGCACCTCGTGGTTCCAGCGCCGTGCCACAATTTTCTTGAAGGGGTTTCGGTCGAATAGATCCGAGCCGCCTGGTGTTCCTGGTTTTGCTTATGGTGATCACGATGCTTGGTACAACAATGTTGAAATCGTACTTTGCTGGCCGAGGTTTCCTCGCCAGCTGTATCTTTTTGAATCTGGTTCTATTGGAGGTTCCTCAAAGCTACTGTCCTCGGGCTATTGCCTTCTTGTTGCGAGGCGGGCTGCATCTCGAGTCGTTCCTTCAGTTCACGGTGCACGGACAATGCCTCCATCTGCTCAATGTCAGCTTCTTTATTGGGAGTCTGCCTCGATATGCCAAACATGAGGTGGTTCCCAGACGGTCATCTACAACCCTGATTCGGGGCTGGTGTAGGGTGCGGGCATCTAACCAAGCTTTGGTTGGGTATCTGATTGGGCTTTGCTTGAAATGCCCTGGGGCCGTTGGGTATGCTTCGTTTAGGCTTTGGGTAAATGCCTGTGTTAACTGATCATTCGAAACAGGGAGTGGTCTAATCTGTCCTGTCAGGAAGTGGGGTGCGGCTTCCCGCGACATTTTATATCTTCTACATTTAGCCTTAGGTACATTGGGCCCTCTCGGTATTTCTTTCAAGATGCCGGCGCATGCTTCCGAGGAGGACCACGCTGGTATGGTAAGTGGGTCTATGAGGTCAGATGCTGGGCAGTGGCGCTGCGTCATGGTTTCTTTCGAGATAGTCTCTTGGAATTTTCTTAACGGAACGAGCTCGAAATCAACATTTTAGAGGTCGCTGTGCCTGGGCGAGCATGCATAAGTGGTGATGCGCGTGTAAGGATCCGGGGTCCTGTCACACCTAGAGAGATTCGTCTTTCCTGATTTTTGTAAAACGAGTTCTGGGACTGTATCTTGGGGAGACGGTTACTGTAAGAGCTTCCACGAGGCTGATGTGATCCTTTCGAAGATGCTCCCCAACATCTTTACTGCGATGGGGTAGGTTGCCGATCTGTCGTTGCTCGTTCTCTCGGGTACTAGCTCAGCATAAGTAGATATTTCCGATGCTGCCGTGTTGGGAGTCTTCGAGCAATTTTGCAGCTGAGCTGTAGCCCACTGTCGTTCCTGCAACATTTCAACAATAATATGAAGATTAACTTCCTGTTCTACCCGAGCCGGGATATTTTGGACTTCCTGTTGGACAACATGTTGCATGCCACCATTGGTGCGCGAGGCTTCGTTGACCCGTTGCGCGACGTGCAAGCCCATGTCCGCTTGAACCGATTTGGATGCGTTATTGGAGTCCTATGGCGTTACGCCAGCCGTTGGAATAGCCATACTATTTTCTCTGTGATTTGCGGGGTGGTCGTTCTCGATTTCGCTTACCGAGCCAGACATTAACCTGAAATCAAAATATCTCGGGCAAGAAAAAGTGTGAAAGGTAACGTGCGTTCGTGTGACAAAAATAGCAAGAAAATAATCACTATTATTTTTAGCCCTACGGTGGGTGCCAAACTATTTACCGTAAAAATGGTAACAAAAATTAAATTTGTAAATGGGATTCTAAAAATACGTGATCTATTCCAAAGCTAGTTTGTTAGGGCAGTTAGTGTTAAAAGCGTGAAGTATAGTGATGAAAAGCGAGTTGAACGAGGCAGTAATCGAACCAATAGGGGGCTGTTGCCTGGATGCAAAGTCAGCCTGCAGATACCTCGGGGCCAAGCTTCGAGCCGAGCTCGAGCTATCGAGGGTACTCCGGAATGGGATAACAGGCAGAAATATGGTTAAGCAAAGCTTTACATTACCAATATTGAGCAAATTAGCGAAGAACAAATAATAAAACGATAAAATGCTTGGGCGGCCTCGGGCCAGTGAGAATGAATAATTTAAGAGAAAGAGAGAAAGAGAGAAAGAGAGAGAGATATTATTGCACTTGTGGAGAAATGGGGCAACATCAATCCCTTACAAGGTAGGCTGAGTCCCCTTTCTATAAGAGGGGAACTCGGATATAAGTACATATGTACTAATTACAAAAATATGAAGATGGGACGGCTTGATGCAGTGCTTCATCGTAGGCTCTACATAGGCCGGACCTGTCAGACATAGCCATGCGCCTAGGGGGCCTCCCCATCTGTCCTGTCTGTTTCCTCCGAGTAAGGCTTCAACGAGCCCCGAGGGTTAGAACTCGATCGCGGCCTGCCACCCTCGGGGTCTCGGGGCATGCTTTCGAAATGTCATGACAGCGAAAAATCTAGTCTTCTGATTTTTCCGCGTATATCATTCTTCTCTAAATTTCCATTTCAAAAATACTAATGGGATGATGAAAACAATGATATATTCATATATATTAAGCAAATCCAACTTAGAATCACTTACCCCGATGTTTTTTCTTGAAAATCTATCAAAATTTCCTCTCCCCAAGCTCAAATCCGTCAAAAATGGAAAATGGGGTGAAGCCCCCCTTTTTTATAACTTAAGGTTTCTGCCTAGGCTGCCCTCGGTCGCTCAACATTGACCTCGATTCTATCTTCGATTCTACCCTCTCGATTCTACCCTCGATTCTGCCCTCTCGATTTTCCCCTCAATTCCGCCCTCGATCATCGGCTTGATCATAGCCTCGATCATGGCCCCAATCATGACCTCGATTTTAATAGATGAAGGAAACCAGAAGAATCACACCAATAGATATCAGCCATCAAGCAATGTCCAAAAATGATCCGTTAACCACCGAAAATTCACCCGAAGCTCTCGGGAACTCAACCAAACATACTAACAAGGCCTGAAACATGATACAGACTTAATCAAAACCTCAAATCACATCCAACAACATTAAAATTACGGATCACACCCTAATTCAAGCTTAATGAAACTAAGAACTTCCAACTTCTATATTCGATGTCGAAACCTATCAATTCAGGTCCCATTGACCTCAAATTTTGTACACAAGTCATAAATGGCATAACAAAGCTATGAAATGTTTTATAACTGGATTCCGACCCTGGTTTCAAAAAGTCAACTCCCTAGTCAAACTTCCCAACTTAAATTTCCTATTTTCACCATTTCAAGCCTAATTCTATAGTGGACCTCCAAATCACAATCCGGACGCACTCTTAAGCCAAAATCATCCACGGAGCTAACGGAACCATCAGAAATCCAATCCGAGGTCAAATACTAAAAAGTCAAACTTGATCAAACCTTTCAAATTTAAAGCTTCTACCTGAGAATCATTCTTCCAAATCAATTTCGAATAACCTGAAAACCAAAACAAATAATTCACATAAGTCATAATACATGAAACGATGCTACCCAAGACATCAAATAGTTGAACCGGGTGGAAATTCTGAAAACGACCAGTCGGGTCATTACATCCTCCCCCACTTAAACACGCGTTTGTCCTCAAACATGCCTAGAGTTTTTCCAAAATCTATCAAATCATCGTGTAACCTTACCATGCACATACTCATGGGTGATCCCACATCACCATATTCCATATAGGTCGACAACATAATATAACTAAAAATCATTATTTCAACCTTAGCCCATAAGCCTTAGAATCCAATTTTGCAACATTTGAAATTTCTGTAAGATCAGAATCTCGCATCTACACATTGTATAAGTCTGAACAAGTTGTATCAATCTTTCACCATAACCCAAGATGAAATCGCATGATATGCCGCATAACTCAAATACTCATAGCAGTAATTTCTAATCATAGCAGCTGCTCCAAACAACCCAGTACCGGCAATAAACCTCATACCAAATAAAGCCTCATTATAAAACCATTGTACACTACCGATGATGAAAGAAATACACAAAAACTCATAACCATTCATTAGATCAACAAGTCATGGAGCTCCCTCCCATTCGACAAGCACTACAGCCAATTTCTAAGCCGCGTTCCAATATTATCCTTCAAACCATGCCGTAATCAATTTCGATAGTATCGACTCGAGGTCCAATGACCTCATCTCATCCAACACGACTACTCTAGTGACATGGCACATCAATACAATCTAAAGACACAACCGGTGCAATTCGTGCACCAGTAAGCAACAATCCAAATGCACCCAAATCATAGAAAATGACTCAAATGAGAGAACTGTCCCGCAAGCTTAACAAGTACTGCCACAATGAAATGCCGAAAAAGCATCACACACTATAGGAACACCACACGAATCTAACACAAATCCATAGAGAACAGGAATCGCCATATTCAATCCTAAATCCACCGCCCCGAATATCTAACATATCTCTCATACATGATCAACCCACGAGGAATACTTCTAAAACTTTTCTGTCCCACAAAGCAAAATTTGAATATCAACAATCGATCAACTAGGAGAGTGTTGCAACACCAATGAAATATCTATAAATCAAAACTATCACGACCCCGGTTCGCCCTCTATGAACTATCATGATGGCACCTAGTCTCTACGACTAGGTAAGCCTAACAAATGAGGAAAAGAAACAATTTACAAAAAGAAAATATAGAGCCGAATGATAAAGTGAAATAGTGTTTAAGATGTCGCTTGGCCCATAACATTACAAAATCTCAGCCTAACACTCGCAAAATTTGGAATCCCATGAATCACAAGCTAGGAGGTACATAAGAAGCTCTAACTCTAGAAATGTCTAACAAAATGGAAATACTGAAAGGCTATATTATTACAGAAAGATAGAAAGGGACTCCTCGGTCTGCGGACGGGGCAGATATACCTCGAAGTCTCTACAGAAGCACCTCGCCTCAAGGATGATAAGACTGAGTGAATGTACCTGCATCAGCACATGAAAAACATACACAGAAAGGGCATGAGTACACCACAACGGTACTCAGTAAGAGCCAAGCATAACCTGGTCGGGTAGTGACGATAAAGGTCAGGGCCCTACTAAGGTTAAATAAAATATAAGGGTTAACAGTGTGGAATAAAACAGTATAACTAAGTGCAACAGTAAGAAATAACATAGAGTAGAAAGAACAACAACAACTAGAACAGAGACAAAATAAATCACGGTAAAGAAATACAACTCAACACAAAGATAACAACTAGGACACCTTCCAGGATACTGTCCTGTAGTCCCATTTACAACTATCCAGTGGATCTCCCAGGCTACCGTCCCATAGTCCATCATATATATCCGAAGGATCTCCTGGGATCTCGTCCCGTAGTCCAACGATCAGTGCGCAGGGATCTACCAAAATCCCGATCCTTAGTCCCAAATACAAATACCCAGTATTGAAGGATTCTACCAGGTGTAGTCCCGTAGTTACATATAACTGTGGAGGGGGATCTACCGGAATCCCACATCCGTAGTGTTGATACCCAATTTTTTCATATATATTTAAATATGCATAGATACCTTCAAAATAGTATATATATGCATATATAAGCATGCACAAGGCTTTTCTCATTTTTTACCATAATTTTAAGAGTTTAAGTTAGTCTATTTTCTCCCCTTTCATCCACAAAATCCCCAATAATTATTTTTAAAATTATTATTTTGATCGTTCATTCATTTAATTACTATACTTATGCCAAAATATGGCTAATATTATTTTCATGTATTTTTTTATAATTACATTTGGTATTTTTAATCTAAATTGCATGTAATTGCATTATTAGCTCTTTTAAGATAAAGTTAAATTTTATATGCCTAAAATTGGTCCCTATATTTTTAAATGTTACTTATATATTTTTAGTCATTTTGGCACCTCAAATTATTTTCTAGGTATTACTTATTATATTTATAAATTAAAATAGGTAAAAACTGGCTATTTAAATAATAGCCAAATTTTGCTTTCAATCCTAGCCAAATCAGACCCCAATCCTAACCCAATTTCCTAATTAATAACCCAATAAACCCCAACCTAGACCCAATTACCCACTACCTGACCCAAGCTATCTTAAATCCTGGCAGTTGCCATTTATTTAAAAGATCAACGACCCTCATTTTACCTTTACTTTTTAATTTCCAAATGACCCTTAACCCTACTCGTTCCTTAAATCTCCACTGCCTTCAGATGCTCTCATCTTCTCTTCTCTCTCAAATCTAACCCTAGACTCCGTCACTCGCCTTCTTCTCCGGTTATCTCCGGCGACTATCCTTTCAATCAAAGCCTCCAATGATTCTCTCATCACCTTGCTCATCATCTCTATGACCTTCAAGGGTCTTGGACCATGCCAATTTGGACCTAGGGTTTCTGTTTCTGTTACCCATGGCTTCTCCGGTGTGATTTTCGTTAAAATCACACCTTATATGTTACGACCGATGAAGTCTGCAACAAGTTCTATTTGAGTTTCCCTTTGAAACCCTAACTCTCTTCTGAATCTCTCATATATGTGGTATTTTTACACTTTAAGCCTGTTTCCTTCTATGATTTGCTTATTCTCGAGCTTCTTCTGAAAGATCCTCCACTTTAATTTTTTTTACTTTCTTTGAAAAACTAGAGTTTCTCGGAGATGCTTCTACGTTTGTTTTAACCGATTTTTTTTATGATTAAACCTTTTTCTTTGCTTATTTTGACTGATTTTATGCTCCTACTACTTTTTAACTCGACTCTGGTAAAGCCCTAATTTTTAAGGTTTTCTTTGCTTTGGTTCTATGTGTTAGCATAATTTTCTTTGCTTTGGTTCTGTGAGTTAGCATGATTTTCTTTGCTTCGGTTCTATGTGTTAGCATGGTTTCTTTACTTTGGTTCTGTGTGTCAGCATGATTCTCGTTGCCTTGGTTTTGTGTGTTAGCTTGTTCACTAGATTCTTTTTTATCTCTCATGGTCACCATACTTCGAATGTGTTTTACTGAATGCCTAGCCTACTTTTGTCACTTCTATGTGACTATGCTCACTTTGTTTGTTCATCTCTTGCTTCTTTCTATCAATATAGCTAACCTGGACCTTTGCTACGTCTGTTGATATCCTCTATTTATATGTTGAACGTGCATAATCATGACTCCCTCTTGACTGATTCTGATTTCCTTAATTGATGGTGATTGAAATATTTTCTTTTGAAGCCCTACAAGCTTTACCCCGTCTATTTAAGCTGACTGATTTCCTTACCATATTTGCTATGATACTTATTTCTACTGAGTTGTGTCCTTAATTAAGGCTTTATGAATTTGGTCCTAATCGACTAATCTATGCTTACTAAACCCTGACTCCTTCCTTATTTAGTCACGCACTAATTTTTCTTCTTTCCTTATATGATATTGAATCTCCCCATTTGATTTGATTCCCTTAACTTAAGGAGTACTTCCTTGATTCTCTAATTGATTGATTCTGAGTTCTTAAATTAGTGCACTACTATGATTTTTACCTTATTTCACTACCTACTTTCAACTATAAATAACTTAAGTATTTTATTAACAAGACACGAACACTGGGTTTTCAAAAACTCCTCTCTTATTAAAAATCTCTATTCTCGTCTCTCTTGTGCTATTTTGCTACTATTAGCGGGCTGCAAGCCAAGGCTAATCATCTGTGCTCTTTGGTTCTTTAATTCTGCTTATTTCTACCTTCAATGGTATGTCCTAGTTTCATTTAAAGCCTCAACAACAACATGCTTCTTTTTTTTGTTTCAGTTTTTCTTATTTCTAGTCTGCTTCTACTTGTGATTCTATTGTGGAACTTATAGTTAAGTCACATTACTAGCATGCTATTATGTTTCCCCTTCCCTTCAGATTAATGTATGCCCTTATGTGTGTTTCAAAGCATGCCTTGTCAGTTGTCTTTTACTTCTTGCGTGCTTACCATTTTTGTGAATCCCAAATCCTTATCACCCCCTTCTATGCATTTGTATCGTTCTTGACTGGTTGTGATTATGCCAGTGTCAACTACCTCTGAGCATGTCCAAACCAATCTTAACACCCATTGCTGGGGTCATGTGTTTGCATCCAAATGTTTATGTATCCCCAAACCCCTTGACTCCTGTATGACTATTGAATTCTGAAAACTAGCTATGTATGATCTTTTCCTAAGTTTTTTTTAAACCTCTTTACAACTCCAACCTCCTTTTAAGCAATCTCTATTGCATTACTAAGTGCTTTCAAAATAGACTTTCTAATACAGTCTTCAATAACTCTTTCAAACTTGTGTCCTGCACTTCCACTTCACTCTTAGTTAATAAGTTCCGCCCCCTCTAGTATGTGTACTGCCTTGGGATCCTATTGAGAGCCCTCTGAACTCTGGCATACTGAGGTTGGCCTTTCCACACTACACATGTTCAATGCTTGGTTACAAAGTCTAGGTGTAAGAATTGCCCGGGGTCCTTGAGATCCTTAGGGAACTTTGATGCACCTAGACTCTGATTTGTCTATGGAAATGAGGCTTGTGATACCATTGGAGGCTTTGTAAAACTTGGGCCTAATCGCGGGCTTGCTATAGAATAGCTTCTTGATTTTTTATTTCATTTATGTAATTCATTCATCAGTTTGTAATAATTTGTAAACAGATACTTGGGGGTATTTTGTGAAAAATGTGGATAGATGTATGCTTTGTGGGGTAAAATGGGTAGAATCTTGCTCATAGGATTATAATTTTCAAATCTGACTGTTTTACTCAGTAGAAAACATGTTCTTAGGGTTTTTACTCTTGTTGAATCTGATTGCTTTTGCATAGTAGATATCATGCCAATAGGATTTCACTTCTAATTTTGTTCGCATCAGATAGAAACCATGCCTATAGGACTTCATTTCTAATTTCGTTTTTATCAAATAGAAATCATGCCTATAAGGTTTCACTTTTAATGTCGTTTGCATTCAATAGAAACCATGTTCATAAAGTTCTGCATTTGTCATGTTAGATACCATGTTTCTAGGTTCCAAACTATCATATCTTAAATCAATCCAAGTATAGACACCATGCCTATAGGACTTAATTCCGATTCAATCATAAAAAGTCTTTCCTCATGTTACTGCAAATTGACTAAAACCAGTAATACGCCTAGATACCATGCCTATAGGGGTTTCTAGTTGCAACTATGCTTGATATTCTCATTAGCCTAATAAACCAATTTCATTTCGCCTAGTTTACTTTTTATAACTGGTCTTATTAAGTGTCAACATTTCCTGAAAACCAATTCCTTCAAAATTGCTTTAATCTCATTAGATATCCTGCCTATATGTATTAAAAAGATCTATTTCAAAAACCTGTTCGTTTATGTATTAATATAGACACAGTACTGCATAGAGGCAAGCCTTAGGGCATTTTCAATGACTGCATTTTCCTCTGAAGCTATTTCTGTCGTTTAATATTTCTGATTCTAATACGCTTTTAAACAAGGGAATCCTTAGGCAGCCACTAGGTTATAACTTCTGTGTATAAAGTTTGGTGTGTTCTGCATATTCACTTAGAGATCCTACTTTGGGACTTTAATTAATAAAGACCTTAAATGTGCTGGAGACGTGCTGCTTGTATGTATGTTTGAGGAGGAAATTGTGAGCCTCTTAATTTCCCCCATTATGTGAAAGTCCTAAATGTCTTGACTGTCGACTTAGAATTTTTTCCTTCTAAAACCTTAGGGGTACGTCTTGAACCACATATATGTGGAGGTCCTAACACCCTCCGGGACCACTAAGAAGGGACGGGTAGTAGCACACAGTAGGAATCAGTGATCAAACACTCACTTTGCATGACCAATAGGGGATGGGAAGGGTAGACATGAGATATGATGACTACGCGTTAATGTCACGTGTAGCCCCTCATTGAGGAGTGTCTACCAGACAATGCGTGGGGTGATCCTGTAGGATAAACAACCTAGGACCCCTCCTTGCCCAAATCCTCTCATTGTCCAAATCTTGTTTTATAATTTGTTCAAATCTTTATTTCACTACTTGAATTGTTCAATGTGTTTTACAAACAACTTATCTGCTTCAACTATATGTACTGACTAATTTGTGAATAAAAGTTTGGCTAGGACCCACAGTTGTGAATTAAGAGGGGTGCCTAACACTTTACCCTCAAGGTTACTTCGAGCCCTTACCCTAGTCTGTAGTAATGCGAACCAACCCAAGAGTTAATTACTGTAGGTTCCCCAATGCACCTTAATTCGCTAGGTGGTGATTCTTCAAATACCCAATTCCCAAAAGGAAATGAGTCATTACACCCCGTGAATGTCGAAACCCGAACTTCTCCCCATGGAAGAAAAAGGGGGCGCGACAACATGCCACTCTGCTGGGGATATTTTTGGGCTCTTACCATAACGAACTTATGAATTAGTCCATGCATGCTTTATCCCATACCCTTCTCCCTTATTTGCATTTAACTGCCTAATTTTCTTAAGCATTTATGATTCCTTTATTGCCCGGAAAAGCTGACTTTTGTCCTTGTTTTTCTTTCTCTGTAACTGTCTTTTCAATGTTTTAAATCCTGTATTTATTTCTTCCTATGTGAAAATACTTGCCTACATGTCATTAACTGCATCATAAATCATGCTCGCATCATATTCCACTCGTGCATATGAAATCCTATAGCAACTCTTTAATGAGTGGTTGCGCTCTTATACTACCCTTAAATTCAAAAAGGCTTATTTGTGGTAAAACCAGTTGATCAGTGGTGCAGTCGATGATTTCGTGCCTTCCCCCTCAAGCGAACAGTCTAAAACCACATAGAAACCTTACTCTATTTAAATTGTGCATGTATCATTGTCAAACCTAGTCGGGTCAGTTATGTTGTCCACATAATGATCTTTTAAGATAAGCCTTATCCAATGTCCATCGGGTTTTCCATAATCCTAATGGACGCAACCATGTTCTGTGCATTAATTTGAAGAACTAAATGCTAATATGATAATCATAAATGTATAAATAGTCGAATCTGGTAGGGGTAAGTCCTAACCCTTTGTTTTGCAGAAAATAAGGCACGAGGTCCCCATATTCGTTATGGTTAACAATATCCCTCCATTGTTGCTAGATTGGTGGGAAGATCTCTCTTCAAGTGACAAGAAGCATGTGAAAAAGTACCTGGGCAACTTGCCATCCCTACTAGATATTGAACCAAATAACAAATTGATCGAGGCTGCTACCCTATTCTGGGATAGTGAAAGAGCGGTGTTCCATTTTGGTGACATAGAAATGACACCGCTTATAGAGTAAATAGGAGGGCTTGCAGATTTAACTTGGGATAGTCCTGGGCTTTTGGTGCCAGAAAACTGAATAGGCAGGGATTTTTGAAGATGATGGGGCTAAAAAAGAATGTCGACCTAGTGTGCCTGAAGGACTCCTACATACCTTTCGAATATCTCTATGACAGGTATGGCCATAGCAAGTCTTTCTGCACTTACCATGATGAGATCGACCTCACTTTACTGGGTCATATCCATCGCAGAATGTTCGTGTTCATTGTGTGCTTTCTGGGGATGATAGTGTTCCCAATGAAAAAAGGAAGAATCCACACTAGGTTGGCCATGGTCGCCAGAATTCTGATGGAGGGGATTAATGGAAAGACCTATACCATACTCCCCATGGTCATAGATGATATCTATAGGTGTCATGCTCCAAAACCGTGGAACGTGACCGGCGCTCAACCGAGTAAAGCCGACTAGGCAAGCTTGCAAGATTTCATTCTGCCCAAACTAGTTCATGAACAAAGAGGGAATGTTATCCTGTTTAGTCAAAACACTAAGCAATCTTCCAGTAGCGACTTTCATTTCATTTCCGTTAATGATTTCATTCATAATTTTTCAAAATAGTACAAATTTAATGAAAAGCATGCTTATCAAATACCAATATTCTAGTCTCGAGCCCGAACGTCAACCATCACCCACAAATAGTCTACGAAGCCTCTAAATGCAATAGAAGAGAAATAGGGAGATGCCGACAACAAGGCTCCGACTATACCTCAAAACGTAATGAGAAAATGAACAAAAGATACATGACATGACCCAGGGATGGAGTGGGGCTCACCAAGTCTGCTGGGAAGAGAATACCGCTATCACTGACTGATGCCGCTCGCCATGGAACTATCTTTATCATAAAATGATATAACGCCCCCGGCAAAAGGGACGTTACTGCCATCGAATAGCACTAGTATGTAAGGCTAAAAGTCCTGTTTCATAATAGAATGTCTATATAAGCAGAGACAACACATAGAAACAATAAGTCACAATCAAGAATTTCCAAATAACCAGTTGAAGCATAACGATTTTCAAAGTAAGAAAATAGCATATATATTTTTGGTTGGGAGATCACTAGCACCGATATTTCCAGCGTCTTTGTTAGCACGGAGTCCGATCGGCTAGGCCATCTCCCCACGAACAATGTGGTTTGACATTGTGATATGAAAGAAAGTTGTCACAAGAGAAGTACCACTATGTGCGCAACATGAAGTCTGATTTCCACCCGATCAACTAGGCCGCCTTCCCACATGTGTAGTGTTGATTGGCTTTTTCTTTTCCAATTCACATGTATTAATTTCATCCCACTTTGGGGAATAGTCACAATTTCACCAATGTTTCAATTTCATCCAAAATCACACTCCACTCCTGCATCGGCACGTATAGTTTTAGATGTGGTCCTTATTACCCACCCTTCCTCGGTCTAGCTAATGATACTCCTAAAAATATTTTTTTATTCAATTTAATATTGCACACAATTGTAGTATAAATACAAGTATACAAATATAGCATAAATACAACCATGTTTACCTCAATACTTTTGTTGTAGCCAAACGCACACGCAAGCGCACGCGGTCGTCAAGTAATAAAGTGACTAAAAGTCGGATGTCGATCCCACGAGGACTTGTGATTAACTATTAACTAAATTAGACTCTCCTAATTATCTAAACAAGAATTAAACCTAGAAGTATTTGATTCTAAACTAATTAAATAAATAAAACAAATAATGAACTTTTAACAGAGAGAAAGAGCATATTTTTATGATTATCAATGTAATGAAAACGATCTAGGGTTATGGGCTATCTGGCATTCCTATTGTATTCTTCAATTGAATTGACTAACTAATTTATCTAGTTTATTGGTTGACAGGGTTAATATTTCTCATAAGAATCTGTCGAGTTCTTACTCACCTATTCAAACTAACCTAACGCCTATATGACTATGGAGTTAGAATCAACAAGAACGCATTTATAATTCCTGTAAATCAACCAAGCAAGGCAATTAGGTATATGTCTATCCTAACCGCGAATCCGTTCTCCGAGGCCCAGGTTCAAGAACTTGCTCTACCAAATCCTATATGCAATCTAGAATTCCCACTTTCGAGTTCAACTCTAGATTCGTAGATAGTATTCAATTGGTGATCGAGCAATCAAATAATTAAGTGCAGGATTGAATAAATAAACCAATATGATAATCTAAGAAATCAACTCAATATCCGAATAACAATAGTCATGAAAGAACCAAAACCCTAGAACGTGAAGTTTAGCTCCACATATACATGGTATCAAAATAACAAATCATACAAAGAAACATAAAAAGACTAAGTTGGTGGAAGAAAAGATGAAACCCGGCCTCCACGGCGGCTATGTGCTCTTCCTTGGTCATAAATTACTCTAAAAAACGTTCTCCTATGTATATATACCAAGTAGGGTTGGTACCAAACAATTATACCTTCTCCAATGTGAAACAAGACACTTTTCCCGGGTCAGACGCGCGACTTCGCATGGTCTTCGCGACCCTTTCTGCCTCAGTCTTTTTAGCGCGCGAACTATGCATGACTTCGCGCGTCCTTCGCGCGTCTGCTCATTTTTCACCCTATTCCGTTTCGAATTTGGAAAAATAAAAAACATAAAAGTTGTATTGAGTTAGCTTTCAAACTATATATTGTGAAGTCCAAATGGAGTTTTTAGTGAAAAGTTATATCTATTTTACTAGACAGTGCATAATCTGCCTACTGGAGTCTTCGTTTGCTCTAACTGTCATCCGTTGACCCCCAAACATGATCCCGGCTTAATAGATTGAACTTCTAATCAAACTTTAAAGCTCCAAATCACTTGAATTTATTCAATAACATGTACATAACTCTGAATCACTCCTACAAGGGATAAAACACACCATTAGTGTAAAATACTAGCGATTAAAGCTCAAACTCAGTTAAAGTGCTGTAAATTAGAGTATAATAAGCGACTAAAATACGTAATTATAGCCTATCATCAACTTTTCACATTTAATAGTTCTTATTTGTGTTCTCAATCTCTCACGATAACAGTATCTCTTTGGCCCTTTCACATGGTTCATCTTTTTCATGGCACGAAGGCCGCATTTGGTTTTCCATATTTTCATCTCCTTTATTTTCAAGGATCGCCAACCAATATCAATGTACCAAATATTCTAGGGATCCTATATTTTCGAGTTCAATAGCAGTATAATCATTAAACACATAGGATTCTTCAAAAAGAGGGACATGCCAATCAATAATTGAAATACACATTGAAGTTATAAGCAACAATCACCTCAATTAACCTTGAATTACCCTTTTCTTTCCCGACATGACAAAAGAACAATTTCAGTATTGGAATGTGTAAGAGCTCGCATTACATTGAATGTATTTATAAGGCAAAGCATTATCTACAACAATCACTTAGGGGCATAATTCGGGTACAAGACCTTTAGGCCGTTCTATGTATTTTTTTGAAGTTAGTTTATAATGATTGGGTCAAGGCTTATTTCATAATTATTTCACATTTTCTCATTCGATTCATTTCCATACATCTTTATAGGTTATTAACAAGTAGGCATGTTTAATCAAGGCATTTAGTACACATAGAGCAACTAAGAGCATTAAATAGATCGATTTCTTCTCACCCAATTAATATAAAAATCTTATATTAAAAAGTTACTCAAGGCTATACCATTTTGATATACAAACCACACTTAAACTTACAAAGACAATATGGAATCCACTTCCGAGAGAGAATGTTTAGCCTACATAACTCGATTGACCTTTCCTTAAGTCCTGCTATACTCCGAGACTCTTAGCAACATCAATATTTTAGGAACATGACAAATTGAACCACAAATTAGAGAGGTGATAAGAGTTCTTTCTCACTTGAGCATATTCTCAAACACTATGTGTGCATTATGTTTTTAAAACCATTTTGTGAAAGATCCTACCATCCCTCATCCCATAGCTCAAGACCTCACCAAATACATTAAGAACTTATGCATGCAAGATATCCACTCCCATCCCCATGGATTATCCTTCTAGTGGTCTATCTTAGTTATATCTAGTAATTAAGATCTTGGGTTACAAAACCTTACCTCTTAGGAAGAAGAGCTATGTGCCTTTCTTGACAAATCTTCAAGGTCTAAGCAAGATCTTAGGAGAAATGTTGATGAAGAAACCCGTCTCCCTCTAGGACCCTATATCTCTCTCTCTCTCTCTCTCTCTCTCTCTCTCTCTCTCTCTCTCTCTCTCTCTCTCTCTCTCTCTCTCTCTCTCTCTCTCTCTCTATAAATGTATTATAAAATAGGCCAAAAATGAAGGGTAGCATATAATATATCGACGTGGGGTCGGGTACGAAAATTAGAAATTTGGAGCCCCGGAACATATCTGCGATCGCATAATTGACATGCGGCGCACAAAAGGCACTGTAAAATGGCTCCCAAAACATAAACAAATTGCCCATGTATGCGACAAGAATGCGGTCCGCATACCTATTCTGTGGTTGCATAATGCACCGAAGAAGTGCCCCTCGCAAAAATTTCAAGGAGATTATGCGATGACTATGTGACCCGTATATTGATTATGCGATCACATAGTTGACCTCAAAATTGACCAACACACTGCTTCACTTTGCTGCGACTATGCGGTCCGCATAGCTATTATGCGACCACATAATGGACCGCAGAAATATGCTCTTCTAAAAAACATTTTTCATTAACTTTTTAATACATAGATCAATCCAAAGGGTCCGGACCGCAGCGAAGCATTTTACAAATTTATAACACATATTCCTAATTGGCACTCTGAGATCTTGGGTTTTTGAGCAAAATTTTCATGGGACCTTACAACATGGCACTTGAACGCTGTCAAAGAGGGCTCAAGCATATCAAAGGTTGTAACTTATTGCTGCAATTATGGTTATTGGAGCATCTCCAAAAGGGTCGCTATCGCCAAGAATTTCGGCGAAGGACTTGGAACGACCACATTGATTTCCATCACCCTAAGAAAATTACCTACATTCCGGATAGGTTTGCTCATCCGAAAAGTGCCATCGAATGGGTAAAATTCCTCGACAATCTAACTGATGGACAGGTACAGTGGATGGTTGGGTGGTTTCCAACGGACGAGTTCATTATCAGGTCCAGGGATTCTCCGCATTTGGTATTGATCGGGTTGAGAGGAATATATCCATATGTCCCTACACGAGTCATGAGGAAAACGGGTAGAAAACAGGTCATACCAATGGTCGTCAAGATGAGTCTCTTAAGGGCAGACTTTCAAGACGACGATGTCCCTAACAAGTTCCAAGCTCAACACATGTGGCATTGAAAAATCATTGTGGAGAAAAATACACCATTGAGCAGGACAGAAATCATGCAGGGTGCGAGCCTCTATACTCGCCCTGGCTAAGGGACAATCTGAAAGGAATGGTGTCACCAGGGATCGGTCGAGTAAATAAAATCATAGATGCAGAGGATAAAAAACTGCCAGAATGCTGATGGAGCTGAGGGAGGACATCTGGCTCGAGCCTACTTGGTGCTTGGACTGCACGAGCTGGGGGATCTATATGATGGAGTTTGGAAGATCGAATCTAGGGAAGGTCCTTCTGCGACCACATAGATTAGGATTATTTGCTTTCTATAAAGTGTAATAAGGACAAGTGCCAGTAGCGACTTGTTTTACTATTATGTTAGTATCATTTTTAGATTCGTCTACTTTTATGCTATGAAATGAGGCATCTATTGGCATTTTAAGTTCTCCAAATTTATTTGTCGCTAGGTAACGAGGCTCCCAAATTAGGAAACAAGTTTATATTTCACAATATGTGTTTAAATACTGCAAACATTTCAGAATCCTCACTAACTTGTTACCTTTTATTGTATATTTTTATTATTATTCCCATCCCTATAGGTTGGTTCATCCATACTAGCATTATCAGCATATCATACCAGATCTAGAGGCCCTCTACCTCCTCCTCTTCCAAGCAACACAAAAAGCAGAGGGAAATCAAAGATGGATGACATAAGTGGAATACGAAAGGAAAAAATTGAGAACGCAGAGACCTCCGACGGCCGCAGTACTCCGGCCCTGATTAACACTGGTTTTTAGACTTGAACAAAAGATACTGGAACTGCAAGCAAAACTCGAGCAGGTCCGCAATTTGGCAAACTTGTCACTCACCCTCAACGTCCACCATGTCCACTAACAGAATGCAAATAACCAAACACCTCCTCAAAACACACATAGCCAACAACCGTAAAATCCTATCATGCCAAATCAATACACAACTCGACAACAAAATATCAATCTATTGCTGATACCAACTCCACCACACTAGAACCAACCAATACCGTACCCACCAATCACCGCTTGCCACACTCCCTAAAATACACCACCACTCATCCCTGATCCACAAAATTCCACCAATAACCATCACTACACCCAAGTCTCTGGCACCCATCAAAGCAACCTTATATACGTGAAAACCATGTCACATTCTACCCAACCACTCTTCTGTGCATCGGAACCCTCCGAAAAGGACATGCTCATTAAGAACATGGCCGAAAAATTCAAGAAATTAACAAGCCGAGTTCAAGGTGTTGAAGGCGATAGAGGAATAGAAGGTTTGAAGTACCAAGATTTGTGCATACAGCACAATGTAGAATTACCAGAAGGATACAAGCCTCCCAAGTTTGAAATGTTCGTTGGTACGTGTGATCCCAGGGTTCACCAAAAACCTATAGTGACAAGCTTGTCATAGTTGGAAAAGATAAAAAGATTTGGATGAAGCTCTTTATGAGGAGCCTTACTGGGGATGCCTTATCTAGGTATATCAGCCATAATCTTAAGAAATGGTCAAATTAGGTAACCATGGCATCAGAGTTCATGGACCAGTTTAGGTTCAACACAGAGAATGCACTTGATGTCTTCTATATTTAGAATCTCAAGAAGAAATGTACTGAGAACTTTCTGCGAGTATGCTACTCATTGGAGGTTGGAAGCAGCCAAGGTCAGTCCCGCTCTAGATGAAGAACAGATGAATAAATTTTTTGTTAGGTCACAGGATCCACGATATTACAACAGATTGATGGTTATCAAAAATCACAAATTCTATGATATCATCGAGGAAGGAATCAAGAGTAGGATGGTAACAAATTTTGAGGCAGTGCAAGCCACGAATAAGGCACTCCAATCAGGTGGCATACTGAAGAAGAGAGATATTGTGGAAGTAATGGTGGCCCAGGGCCTAAAAACTCCACTCACATATCAAGCACCTCTACCCATATACCAGACACCTCTGCCAATGTATCAACCATCGCCACCTATACACCAAGCATCACCACCCACATATCAACCTTCATCTCCCTGATATTCCCAACCAGCCACTATCCATCACACCTATAATTCCCAACCATCCTACATCCAATCACCACCAGCTCACCAAAATTACCCAAGACTAAGACACAACTTCGACAACAAGCCACCCAGACAATACACCACGATTGCTGAGCCCATCTACCAATTGTATGAAAGGTTGAAGGTCGTAGGTTACGTCACTCCTATTCCTGCTGTGGCACTAGAAAACCCTTCCTAATGGGTCGATTCGAAAAAAACTTGTACATACCACTCTGGTATAAAATGACACATCACTTCTGAATGCCGAACCTTGAAGGATAAGATCCAAACACTCATTGACAACAAGGTCATACAAGCAAAGGAAGCCACACCTAATGTCCGCAACAATCCCCTCCCTGATCTTAGAGGTAGTGGTGTACATGTTATAGAAACAAGTGAGGAATAGGACCCTGAGGGGTCAATCAGGCTTATCCGAGAAGGAGATGACTTTAGGGTTATAGTTACACTTACTTCCATCGTGGTTCAGACTCAGGCACCTAGTGATGTTGAGGTAACTACATCAGTTCCATTCCAGGTGGAAATAGCACCGCCCGCGGCCTCCTCCGCTCCTTTTGAAGTAGAAGTGGTCACACCTTTTATTGTAACGATCTCAACCACGCCATCATTCAACTAAAATTCAATACTTTGGGATTATGTTGTCAAGGCTTGGCTAAAAGAGAAGACTAAGATAGAGGAGTCTGACGCCGCACAAGGTATGACTAGAATGGGAAGAGTCTATACACCTGAACACCTGGGAGGTTTAAGTACGGATGCCGTTGCTAGGCAACCTGTCATTGAGACCGGGCTAGATGACCTGTAGAGGAATGTACAGGCGGAAGAGTATTCTATTGTTAATCACTAGAACAAAGTCCCTGCTCATATATCTATCCCATCACTATTACAGAATTCATAGGCGCATAAGAACGCCTTGATGGAAGTACTGAGTGAGGCTTATGTACCCAATAATATCACTGGTGGAGAAATAGCCAACATGGTTATCCATGTGCTGGAGAGCCATAAGATTATGTTCCACAAAGATAAGCTGCATCCAAAGGTTTAAATAACAATCGAGCATTGCACATTATGGTATAATTTGAGGACAAGTTCATTGCCAGGGTCTTGGTTAATAGAGGCTCTAGTTAGAATATTTGTCCACTGGATACCATGAAAAGGTTGGACAAATGTTTCCATGAAATACGGACCAGAAGCATGAATGTGAAGGCTTTTGATAGGTCCTAGAGGGCCACGATCGAGGAAATCCACCTTTGTTTGCAGATGGGACCAACTTGGTTCAACGTTGAGTTCCAAGTGCATGACATACCAGCCTCATATAATCTTTTGTTGGGCCTTCCGTGGATCCATGCTATAGGAGCCGTGCCCTCCATACCACATCAAGCCATAAAATTCGAATGGAACCGTCAGGAGGTAATCATTCATGGAGATGGGAGCAATCCCATCTACACTAGTAAAACCATTCCGGCCATTGGATATAGAAGGAGGCTAGGAGGGGAAACCTATCATCACATCTAACGAGTCAATGCCGTCGAGAAGGTAAATGGTGGAGTAACAAAATAGAAAGCATACTAGTATGGTCCGGGTATGAACCCAATAAGGGGTTGGGAAAGAACCTCTAGGGTATCACCAAGCCGATACGACAGACAAATAATGGTACCACCTTTGGGCTCGGATACCAGTATACATGGAAAGAGTATAGGGAGTGGTCGCCTCCATGGTGTGGGCTGTATTACCCTCTTGAGCAACTGGTACCCCGTTTGGAACAAGCTTTCCACCAGGCAGACACAATATGGGAAACTGCTAAAGAAGAAGCACTAGCTGGGATGAAAGATCTGTTCTTGGAAGATGAGGATATGGATTGTAGTGCCATAACTGAGGAGGAGGAGGAAGAAGGCCTCACCATTCAGATTGTGGCAAAGGGAGATGTTCTCAGAAATTGGACCACTACACCATCCCGAGCCCACCGAGTCCCTGGGTAGCTTGGCAAAATTTATGGTTGTTCTAGGCATTTAAATTTTCCAGCAATTTTGTTTTAAGATTTCTTTATTTCAAAATAAGTTCTTGATCCATCGAGCCAAGCTTTGTTAGAATAATTTTTTCAATTTTAATCAAACGCATTTGTCCTTTATCATTATTCAATACTATTTTTATACTTTTCCTTTCTTTAGTTTTATTATTACTTTTCCCGATGAACTAGTGACTACGACATGTAATGAGGCAACACAATATGATAATAGTGACTCGGAGAAAGAAAATGAGATACAAGAAGAAATTATCAGAGAAGTTAAGAATTTTGAGAACAAGCCTAAATCCAACTTGGACGAAGCAGAAGCAGTAAATTTGGGAGACGCCGAGACCGTCAAAAAGACCCATATCAGCATTCACCTGTCACCGATAGAGAAGGAGGAGTACATCCATTTTCCAAAAGAATATGAGGATATCTTTGCATGGTCGTATGAAGATATGGCCGATTTGAGCACATCTATAATAGTTCACAAGTTGCCTACAAATCCCATGTGTTCGCCAGTCAAGCTGAAACTCAGAAAATCCAAACCAGACATGAGTTTGAAAATCAAGGAGGAAGTTACCAAGCAGATCAAAGCCAAGGTTCTCAGGGTACCCAACATGGTTAGCTAACATTTTGCCAGTTCCGAAGAAAGATGGGAAGGTCAAGGTATGTATTGATTATCGGGACTTAATCAGAGCAAGTCCCAAAGACGACTTTCCACTACCAAATATACACATCCTGATCGATAACTGTGCCAAGCATAAACACCAATCCTTTGTAGATTGCTTTGCAAGTTATCACCAGATCTGGATGGATGAAGAAGATGTTGAGAAGATAGCTTTTGTTATGCCTTGGGGAGTATACAAGATGATGCCCTTCGGTCTGAAGAATTCTGGGGCTACTTACATGATGGCCATGACAACCATTTTCCATAATATGATACACAAAGAAATAGAGGTGTATGTGGACGACATCATTATCAAATCCAAGAGGGCCGCATATCACAGAGTAGACTTGAGAAAATTCTTTGACAGGCTAAGGAGGTACAACTTGAAGTTGAACCCCTCAAAGTGTGCATTCGGGGTTCCTGCAGGAAAGTTATTGGGATTCATTGTCAGTCGCCGGGGGATCGAGCTATATCCGACTAAAGTCAAAGCTATTCAGGAGTTACCACCACCAAAAAGCAAGAAGGACATGATGAGCTTCCTGGGACGACTCAATTTGTAAGGTCCCGTAAATAATTTTTGGTCTCAAAACTTAGTAACCCGTGGTGTCGACTCCGAATATATGTTAGGAATGTGTGCGGTTCGGACCCTTGGCAGTGATCTAAGCCTTTAAAAATCAAAAGAATCAATTTTCCAGAAAATTGTCATTTATGCGGCCCAGAATGCGGTCGCAGATTAGCTATGCGGACCGCATTCCTGCCGCATAGTGAATCAAAGAGTTGGTCTAAATTGATTTTGAAAATGCGGTCCATTATGCGACCACATAATCAATATGCGGAACGCATTTCCACCGCATACCTAGGCAGAGATGTCCAGTGATTTGGGGTCAGTTCTGTGGTCCAATATGCGGACCACATTTCAATTATGCGGTCGCATAGTGCCACCGCAGATCTTAGCCGGACTTCCATTTTATAAAATTTAAAACCCGACCCCCTTTCTAATATAACAACCCAACCCCTCATTTTTACATATTTTCTGAACAAAATAAGAGAGGGGGAGGAGGGGTTCTTGAGAGAAGGTTCCTTTTCTTCAAAAATTTGTTCCTCAAATTTATCTGGTCCCGGAAAATTTTAAAGCAAGCGTCTTCATCTCCATTTCTACAGGTGAAATCCCTACCCCATTTTCATTGACTTTCAAATTTATTGAGAGGGGAAAAGTCTCATGCATTAATTCTTGATAATAGGGGTTGAAACATCATGCAT
>MU666476.1:57631-84211 GCA_026770625.1 Nicotiana glauca | reverse complement strand
TGTTGTGTAAGGTATAGCCGGAGCCTTGTTACCGGCAAGTACTGTATTATCCCGTTGTATCTTTAGAGGCTCCGTAGACAGTGGATGTGGGTTAGAAGCTATGTATATTCATGTTTCTTTTGTTGGATAACGAATTGGTAATTTCACTAATTATTATGTACGTATGTTTTGAAAAAGGGTGATCTAAAAATTAATTATATGGCTAGTTCTTGGAATACCGAATAAGGAAAACAAGGGGTGGCTCATGTGTTAGGAAAGGCACCCAGGTCCGCTTGACTGGGGATACCCGGTCGAGCGCCCGTCATGTCCCTAGAGTTTGGGGCATGACACAATTACATCAGTCGATTCATAACATAGTCCACAGTACCCATTGTCAAGATTGTGAGCACGTGATTTTTTCCCTATGTGAACTACTCCCACAAATTCAAAATAAAATAATTGCTTTTAGTGTTTCCAATTTTGTGGATTTTTGTGGCATTTTATTTGCATTTATTCGTGCATGTTTATTTTATTTTTTAATTAACGGAAAACACAAAAATATGTATTGCAATTGCATTTAGGATTTAGTTTTTTATATTTTAGATTAATTAGCAGTTAGGATTTTACAAAAATACAAAAAAGAATCGTAGAAATTGATTTATTTTTGCTTTGTTTAATTTTTAGCTTTGAATTTCGCTAATTTCCTTTTAATATTTGGTATTTAGTTAATTGAGATAAGTATTAATTAAAGATTAATATAATTTGTTAGGATTGATTTAGGTTTTTTTTTTCTTTTTTCTTAGTTTTTAATTTGAAAAGAAAAAGAAAGAAAACTAAAAAAAAAGAGATTGAGTCTTTAATTATAAATGCCCAGTTTTGGGCTGGCCCAGATAATTTCCCCTCCCATACCCATTGATTTCGTCCAAAACCAGGCCCAAAGTTCATCCAAACCTGTTCCAGCCTTCCCATATAACAAACGACACCATTTCATGCCGGGTGGATCTGAGCCGTCGAGGTTAAGAAATCTAACGGCTCAGAAGTGACGATTTCTGAGTATAAATCCGTCCGAAGCCCCTTACCCGCCCGCCCTCATCGTCTCTTCTAGAGACCCCAGCCTATACGAACCCTAATCGCCGCCTAAAATCCCCAACCCTATCCGATGGCGGCGCCGGCCCACTAGCCACCAAACTTACACCAAAGTTCCTCCTCCTCCTCCTCCTCATACTCATACTACCACCCGTTCCCCTCGAACCTCACTGGAAGTCGTCAAAATCGCTAAACCCTAGGGTGCCGCCCTTGAATCCTCCGCCGTAGCCGGCGGCGCTGACCCCAAACCCCACCAAAACAACACCCTAAGACCACTTCCACTCCCTTATTCCAAATCCTCACTCAGATTGTCTCGGAAGTCTCTGGAACTCGTCGAATATTAAATCAAAGGGAACCCTAATTTTTGAAAGATCCTGGGTGTGCGTTTTGATAGAAGATTTGGTTATATTGTGATGCTATTCGAGTGTTCGTATTAAGAACACACGAATAACATCACAATTAACAAGAAATTAGAAGGAGTTGAGAATCTAGACCCTATTGGCTTTGCCTATGTTTTAGTAAGCACTCCCTTTATTTGTTGCATGTTAATTTTTAGGATAGCGTTATTACTTCCCTTCTTTCTTTCTTTTCTTCTTGTCCTTCACTTATTTTCTTTTTCTGGTTTTCATACTTCCTTGTGATTCGAATCAATTTAGTTTAATTAAAATTAGTGGTTTTAGCTTGTAAAAATCGTGTAATTAGGATTAGGTGCTTAATGCAATTTGTTCTCGCCTGCTTTTGGATTTCTGCTTGTCTAAATCAGACATTAAGTATTTTTGGGCTTTTATAAAGATTTTGCTTGATTTGTTATTGAGTTGATTGGTGATTATATTTAGGGCCTATATTGATGTAGACTGGGGGCATTAGGAACCCGTCGTTGTTTGGAGCCCAAAGGATTTGGGTCAAGTCTGATCTGTTGGTAGCAAAAGGTAAAAATAGGGTATTTGGGGGGTAATTTAGACAGTCTAGGTGGGGAATATTTTAGTAACTGATTTGGAAGCTTCTAGTGAGGGTGTTAATTTGAATTTCAGACTTTTGATAGTATTAACTTGGGAAACAAGTCAGTAAGTGAGGGTTACCTAAGCTAAAATGAAAATTAAAAAGGGTCTAAAAGGAAAAGTTAAAATCTGAAGTGTTTGCCCTAATTACTTGCCTATAAATGCATTGCAACCTTAGAGTGAAGGGAGACTTTGGAAAAAAAAAACCCAAAAATACAAAAAGCTGTAGAGATTTTACTGTTTCATCAATTTGAAGAGCTAAAAATCCTGAAAACCAAAAACAGTTTTAGAACTGTTAAAGTACAGTTTCATTGACTTTTTGAGGGGATTTTCTGGATTTTTCCAATCACAAAATCAATTTCTGATCCTCTGAGGTGGAGTTGGTTTTAACATGGATTTTAGGAAGTTGTGGTTTGAAATTTGTTGGGTAGTTTGTTTTCCATTGGTATTCAACAATCATTTCTGCTGTTTTATTGGAGATGGTATTTGATTTCTGCTGCTGATTCCACTGCTGTAGATCACTGATCCCCTCTACATCTTTGTTTCTTCCTTTATCCAGGTATACCTTGACATTTATGGATAGTACTTGAATGTAACGGGGAGCTTGACTATGGAATATGAAATTTCTGCTCACTTTTCATGAATCATTTGTTTTTTTTAGTTTCATGTTTTGATTCCTATGTATTAAAGTTTGTCTAAGCTATATGGCCTCATAGTGGCATTGATTGGTGGTAGGTTTACTTGAGAAGGTTGTAGCCGATTTGTTTTCTATAATGACTCACTCTTTTATTTCCATTTCTATAGTAGCCATTTCTATAGTTAAGTGTTTGATTTTGTAATAAATGACTTTCATTATAAGTGCTTGAATATGGTTTGCTGCATCTGTGAGTGTTAAAGAGGCTGAAGTGAGCCTCAGAATTTTCATTTTATTGCTTGCTAGGCAGATCCTTTGTGGAATTTGGTAATCAAAAGGTGATAGATTATAGTACTTTGTTGCATATTCATCATGTGCATAGTTTTAGCATAGTTCTAATTCTCCGTATGGTTGTACTTTGCATTTTATTTTGTGCTGGAATTACTGGCCTGGAATTTAAAGGGAAGCCATGCTCTTACATTTTCGTTTCAAAAGCATTTTCTTGTTAGGCATAAATTGGAAATGAGTGCCTGTAATTTGCATGGTTTAAAACTCGGGATAGAATCACAAATATTTGTCTATGAATTGTTCTCATCCATAATATGGCATGTTAGTTTTGTTTGAGATAAATAGCATTCCGAATCCACTCATGATTACCATTATTTAAGCCAAAATCGACGCAGCTTTAGTGAGTACAGCCTTTGATTTCAATCGCTAATGATGAAGAATTGGACTTGGGCCCCTGACGTTGACCCATTTATTGCATTCGTATCTCTTGGTGTATGTAGCAATATGAATCTTGCATTGCTCATGTGGGCTCACCCTTGGGCCCAAATGTCGCGAATAGACACTGGACCCCTTTCACTCTGTTGCCCAATTCGCTTGTTAATGGACTGACGAACCAAGCCCTTTTTACCATAAGCTGAGTTCTTAATAATAACCCGAGGTGAGCTGTAGTAGGCTAATTTACGGCCGTCATCAATTTAGATTGAATATCCCCTTTAAATTAAAATAATTTGAGGTGCGCCGCATCAAATAAAATGACAATATCTTGGCCCTCGTTTTAATTAGATTTAACTCAACCTTCGAATTTGAGGCGTGCCATTTAGCAAGTTCCATGGCCTTCGCAAAGTACAAACGCGTAGTTTCTTTAGGCGCGTATTTTAATAATCCATTTTCCTAAACTCGGGTGCACATTTATGTGACCCAAATTCAAATCTCAATGATTTTAAAATATTTCAAAAACGATGGGTGCATTGATGCGACGAGGTTTGAGACGTGTTTTACTAACGTTGCAATTTTCTAAAAAATGAATAAAAGCAATTAAAGTTAAAATTTGCACATACGTTCATAATTATTTTAAAATCAGATAATTAAGATGAATATAACAGTTGAGCGACCTTGTTAGAACCACGAAACTCGGGAATGCCTAACACCTTCTCCCGGGTTAACAGAATTCCTTACCCGGATTTCTGGTTCGCGGACTGTTAAACAGAGTCAATCCTTTCATCGATCCGGGATTTTAAACCGGTGACTTGTGACACCACAAATCTCCCAAGTGGATAATCTGAATCTTTTAATAAAAAATCCCGTTTTGGTTGTCCTTTAATTGGAAAAACTCCCTTTATTATACCTCTTCCGGGGTGTAGTGAAAAAAGAAGGTGTGACAGCTCTGGCGACTCTGCTAGGGACAAGAACCCAGAACCTCTGGTTTAGGGTTCAGAATTCGAGCTATTAATAATTATATTATTTGGCTTTGTTTATATTATTTTATTACATGTTTGGGACTAATGTGCAAATGTTGCTTTTTACCGCTTTGAAATTATCTGAATTGTATATATAAACTGTTACAAAACCCCTCTCTTCTCTCTTCTGATGAATGCACGCTGGTCGTGAATTCTTTCTGTTAGTGTCATATCCCAAATAAAATGAGGTTCGGACAAGTTGCAAAGTCAGATGGTCTTTTGGTTACCGGTACACAATCCCCCCCCCCTCCGGCTCGAGTTGTCCGCTCGGGTAAGCCAGGTCTACAACAAATAAACCCAGTTTTTAAACCTAGAATAACTCAGCCTCATGCCGGATCCCTAGTATGAACGCTTATCTACATCATGTGCATTTTGACTTAGGGGACTCAACACGGGGGTTGGATCCGTCGAGGACAGGTGTACCCAAGATAACAGACCATCTTGATGCATCCTATGTGCTACATGCTGCATTTCTTCAAGGGTAAAAGGGTCATTTGGCGGACTAATGATAATTGAGGGCGAATAAAAAAAAGAAAAAAAAAGAAAGAAAAAAAGAGAAAAGAAAAAAGAAAAAAGAAAAAAGAGAGGATGAAGTGTGAAAATAAAGCAAGTAGGGCCTAGTTATGTTTTTGTTACTTTTTTTTATTAAGAAAAAGACAGAAGAGAAAACGCATGAAAAAATTCAAAAATATTTTGCACTTCTTATCATTTTCAAAAATAAAAAATAAAAAAAAGGGAAAATAAAAATCCAAAAAAGAGTTTGCATGTTTCATCATCGTCAAGGAACAACAAAAAAAATCATATTTTCTCTAAATTAGTTATTTTTCTTGACCGCATCCAATCTGCTCGAACTACGCATACCTGATTCTCGTCTTTCGGGGCGTGATATGTATGCAACCCTCATAGGATCCGGTCTTCCTAGTAAATCTTAGGTTCTTGGCTTTACGGGGTCTTAGCCAAATTTTGCACTTCTAGCCGCCTTTTGGCTAAATAAGTCATTTTGCAAAAATAGACACAACCATGTCTTGCATGTGTCTTAAAGGAAATGTTATTGTCTCACATAGTGTTGGTTTAAGTTTTCTCATACAGGTGTGGATTTACTTATCGGAGTTTGAGCGTGGCAGATACCCCAGAATCACTGCATTCAGGAGCTGCTCGAGGAACAATTTTATGTTTTGAGTCAATTGTTCATTTTTACTTTCTAGTCATGTATAGTAGTATTAAGTCTTTTAGGTGATGTTAGAGTTTGTAATAGTTTAGTTAAGTTTTCCTAGTCTTTTGTAAGTGTATTTCTTATTTTGTATTTGGAAATGTGTTACATGTCAAAATTCAAAGAAAAAAGAGAAGAAATTTTGCGTTTTTATATTTTCGTTATATAAGTTTTCATTAGAATAGTAGTTCTAGAAATTCAAAAATTCCTTTGAGGTGATTTTTCCTTTAGGCAATTAGTATCAAAATAAAAATTATTTTTATATTCCTTTAGTATATTAAGACTAAAAAATTCAAAAAAAAAAATAGAATTTTCTTTTAGTACCTTGTTAAAAGTTTTCTTTAAGATATTAATCTCAAAAATCCAAAAAAATTTTCTTTTGAGGTGTTTCTTTGGAAAATTAGTGAAAAATAAAATAAAAAATATTTTTTTATTTTTATTAGAACTTTAGGATATTGTACATAGAAAAAAAAATATAATTTATTTTTGTTTATCATTAGAATATCTTCTTTATGCAATCAAAATTGAAATCCAAAAATATTTTATTTTATCTTTTTCATTGCTTGTTTCGAAATCTTGCTTCAGGATATCAAATGAAGATTCGAAATGTTTTTCTTTGGTTTATCGTTTGGACTTCATTTCAGGAAAAAAAAAGAATCAAAAAATATTTTTCTCTTGTAGGATTTTTCCTTAATAATTTCCCATATAGTGTTTGTTTAAAAAAAACTATATGCTTGTTAAGCTTGAGTTCATGATAGGTTATAGAGCATTGAGTCTAGAAAATTAAGAGGAAAAAAAGAGAGATTTGCTTCTTTTATTCCTATTTTCTCATCAGAGTAGTCATTAAAGAAAAAAAAAAAAGAATGTCAGTTTGTTTACTTTATTCTCGATCTTTCGGAACTACGCAAAGATCTGATTCATGTGGGGTCATGATACATAGGCAAACTACGTAGGGTTCGATCGAATCATTTTTTGAATACCCCCCTTAATTTAAAATAATTTGATGTGCGCCGCGCCAAATAAAATGACAATCGCTTGGCCCTCGTTTTAATTAGCTTTAACTCAACCTTAGAATACGAGGCATGCCATTTAGCAAATTCCATGGCCCTCGCAAAGTACAAACGCGTAGTTGCTTTAGGCGCGTGTTTTAATAATCCATTTTCCTAAACTCGGGTGCACATTTATGTGACCTAAATTCAAATCTCAACAATGTTAAAATATGTAAAAACCATGGTTGCATTTATGTGACGTGGTTCGAGACATGTTTTAATAGCATTGTAATTTTCTCTAAAAAATGAATAAAAGTGGTTAAAGTTAAAATTTGCACATAGGTTCATAATTATTTGAAAATCAGATAATTAAGCCGAATATAATAGTTGAGCGACCGTGTTAGAACCGCAAAACTCTGGAATGCCTAACACTTTCTCCCGGGTTAACAGAATTCCTTACCGGGATTTCTGGTTCATGGACTATTAAACAGAGTCAATCCTTTCCTCGATTCGGGATTTTAAACCGGTGACTTGGGACACCATAAATCTTCCAAGTGGCGACTCTGAATCTTTTAATAAATAATCCCGTTTCGATTGTCCTTTAACTGGAAAAACTCCCTTTATTGTACCCCTTCCGGGGGTGCAGTGAAAAAGGAGGTGTGACAAAGATGTTGAGAAAGTATGTCGAGATAAGCTGGATCGAGGATTGTGAGAAAGCTTTTGACAATATCGAGGAATATATGTACACACCACCAGTTCTGGTTCCGCCAGAACCAGGACGACCTTTGCTATTTTATCTATCCGTGTTAAATGGAGCCTTCGGATATGTTTTGTAAAAACATGATGAGACAGGAAGAAAGGAGCAAGTCATACATTACCTGAGTAAGAAATTCACACTTTATGTAGCACGATATTCTCTGCTTGAACGCACTTTTTGTGCTTGGACTTGGACAACCCAGAAGTTGAGGCATTATTTCTGCGCCTACAGTACATATCTCATATCTAGGATGGATCCTCTGAAGTATATATGTCAGAAGCCCATGCCTACGGGGAAGTTGGCTAAATGGCAGATATTACTGAGTGAGTTCAACATCGTCTATGTAACTCAAAAGGCAGTCAAGGGACAAACATTGGCGGATCACCTCTCTGAAAATCCGTAGGAGGAGAAAATGAAAATAAAGAAGTTTAATTCGTAGGAGAAGAATTACTGAAGCGTATGACGGTTGGAGGATGTTCTTTATTGGAGCCGCAAATTTCAAAGGAGTAGGCATTGGAGTTGTCCTGGTATCAACAATGGGTCAACATTATCCCGTATCTACTAAACTCAAATTTCCCTGCGCCAACAACATGGCAGAGTATGAATCCTGCATACTAGGGCTCAACATGGCAGTCGACATGAACATTCACGAGTTATTGGTGATCGGCGATTTAGATTTTCTTGTGCACCAGGTACAAGGAGAATGGGCTACCAAAAATTCCAAGATATTGCCATATCTGCACCATGTGCAGGAATTGAAGAGGATATTCACGAAGATAGAATTCCGACATTTGCCCAGAATTCAGAATGAGTTTGCCGATGCATTAGCAACTTTGGCATCAATGATACAACATCCAGATAATAACTATATTGATCCCATTCCGGTGAGGATCCATAATTAGCTGGCATATTATGCTCATGTCGAGTAAAAGGGAGATGGAAAGCCTTGGTTCCATGATATCAAAGAGTACTTATCAAAAGGAGAATACCCGGAGCATGCAAATCACATTCAGAAATGCACGCATCGAATATTATCAAATCACTTCTTCCACAGCAGAGGGAACTTGTACAGAAGAACTCCATATTTGGGTTTGCTAAGGTGTGTCGATGCGAAGGAAGCTTCAAAGTTACTTGAGGATGTGCATGCTGGGACATGTGGCCCGCACATGAATGGTTTCGTCCTGGCAAAGAAGATACTCAGGGCAGGTTACTTTTGGATAACTATGGAGATGGATTGTGTTCAGTATATCTACAAATGCTTTCAATTTCAAGTGCATGTCGACATGATAAAGGTTCCGCCAAACGAGCTCAATACAATAAGCTCGCCTTGTCCATTCACCGCATGGGGAATGGATGTTATTGGCCGGATTGAGCCCACTGCTTTGAACGGGCATATGTTTATTCTAATAGCTATTGATTACTTCACAAAATGGGTAGAAGCTACATATTACAAAGATGTAACAAAAAATTTGTTGCAGATTTTGTCAAGGATCGTATTGTTTACTGTTTTGGAGTTCCCGAGTCCATTATTACTGATAATTCCGCCAACCTCAACAGTGATCTGATGAAAACTATATGTGAAACCTTCAAAATCAAGAACAATAATTCCACTGCCTACAGAGCTCAGATGAATGGAGCCATAGAAGCCGCCAACAAGAACATTAAGAAGATACTAAGGAAAATGGTAGGGAATCACAAACAGTGGCATGAGAAGTTACCCTTTGCTCTGTTAGGGTACCGCATCACAGTTTGTTCGTCAATCGGGACAACCCCCTACATGTTGGTTTATAGTACCGAGGCTGTCTCCCCAGCCAAAGTAAAGATTAATTCTTTAAGAGGCATCCAGGAAGCTGAGCTCAGCGATGCAGAATGGATAAGGAGCCGCTATGAAAAATTGTCCCTTATTGATGGAAAGAGAATGACACCATGCCATGGCATGAGGATCTCTTGAATTTTCATATAATTATTCAAAGGTGTCATGGTTCGGAGGCACCATTTTCATGGCCCGAGAACCTCATTTCAGGGCCTGCGAATCCCTCATTAAAAAATTCATGGTCCAGGACGTCATGGTCCAAGGATGTCATCTTTAACCGTCCGAAGACAATCTTCATGATCCAAAGGTAATCTGCATCATGTTTAAATTTTCGCAAATACATTTGTAGCATCTTTTATTTGTAGGTAATCAGCAAACAACCGCTATCCTAGCAGGAGCGATCTCTCTCCAGTTCCCTCCAACCTTCCCGAACTTTTATTGTTCACCCTAAACGCTTCCGCATCTCGAGTCCGTCCTCACAATAATTTCATCGGCATACTCCGTAGGTGAATGCAAAACTATACATGGCGTGATTCCTGTAAAACCATGGATGCTTAGGTGACTCAGAAACCGGAGTTTGGCCTCTGTCTTTCAAAATATCCCATCCGGTCAAAATTGGCCATCATTTCTTTACCCGAAAACTCTTTCTTCCTTCCCGGGTAAAGAGGGGCATCTGTTGATACCCAATTTTTTCCTATGTATTTAAATATGCATAAATACCTTTAAAATAGCATATATATATACATATATAAGCATGCACAATGGTTTTTATCAATTTTCCATGATTTTAAGGTTTTAAGTTGATTTATTTTCTCCCTTTTCATCCATAAAATCCCCAATAATTATTTTCAAAATTAATATTTTGATAGTTCATTTATTTAATTCTTATACCTATGCCGAAATATGGCTAACATAGTTTTCATGCTTTTTTTTTTATAATTGCGTTTGGTATTTTTAAGCTAAATTGCATGTAATTGCATTATTAGCCCTTTTAAGATAAAATTATATTTTATATGTGTAAAATTGGTCCCTATATTTTTACAATATTAATAATATAATTTTAATCATTTTGGAACCTTAAATTATTTTCTAGGTATTACCTATTATTTTTATAAATTAAAATAGGAAACAATTAGCTATTTAAATAATACCCAAATTTGGCTTGCAATCCTAGCCAAATCGGACCCCAATCTCAACCCAATTTCCTAATTCATAACCCAATAAACCCCAACCCGGACCCAACTACCCACTACCCGACCTAAGCTATCTTGAATCCTGGCCGTTGATCTTTTGTATCAACGGCCCTTATTTTTCCTTTCCTTTTTAGTTTCCAAACGACCCCTAACCCTACTCATTTCCTAAACCCGTGCTACCTTCAGATGCTCTTATCTTCTCTCATCTATCAATCCTAACCCCAGACTCCGTCACTAGCCTCCTTCAAAATAGCATATATATGCATATATAAGCATGCACAAGGCATTTATCATTTTTCCATAATTTTAAGGGTTTAAGTTGATTTATTTTCTCCCTTTTATCCACAAATCCCAATAATTACTTCCAAAATTTTTATTTTGATAGTTAATTTGTTTAATTCTTATACTTATGCAAAAATATGGCTAACATAATTTTCATGCATTTTTTATAATTACGTTTGGTATTTTTAAGCTAAATTGCATGTAATTGCATTATTAGCCCTTTTAAGATAAAATTATATTTTATATGCGTAAAATTGGTCCCTATATTTTTAAAATGTTTATTATATATTTTTAGTCATTTTGGCACCTTAAATTATTTTCCAAGTATTACCAATAATGTTTATGAATTAAAATAGGGAAAAGTTGGCTATTTAAATAATAGCCAAATTTGGCTTGCAATCCTAGCCAAATCGGACCCCAATGTCAACCTAATTTCCTAATTAATAACCCAATAAACCTCGACCCACAACCAATCACCCACTACCCGACCCAAGCTATTTTAAATCCTAGCTGTTGATCTTTTAGATCAATGGCCCTCATTTTTCCTTTCCTTTTTAGTTTCTAAACGACCCCTAACCCTACTTATTTCCTAAATCCTCGCCGCCTTTAGATGCTCTCATCATCTATCCTCTCTCCAACCTAACCCTAGACGGCATCACTCGCCTCCTTCTCTGGTCATCTCCGACGACCATCCTTTCAACCCAAGCCTCCATGAGTCTCTCATCACCTTGCTCATCATCTCTAAGACCTTCAAGGGTCCTAGGCCATGACGATTTGGAACTAGGTTTCTGTTTTTGTTACTCATGGCTTCTCCGAGGTGATTTTGGGAAAAATCATACCTTATATGTTATGATCGGTGAGGTTTGTAACAGATTCTTTCGATTGCTATTTGGGTTTCCCTTTGAAACCCTAACTCTCTTCTGAATCTCTCAGATCTGTGGTATATTTACACTTTAAGCCTATTTCTTTCTATGATTTTGCTTATTCTCGAGCTTCTTCTAAAAGATCCTCCACTTTAATTTTTTTACTTTATTTGAAAAACTAGGGTTTCTCGGATATCCTTCTACGCTTGTTTTAACCGATTTCTTTATGATTAAACCTTTTTCTTTGCTTATATTGACATATTTTATGCTACTCCTGCTTTTTAACTCGACTCTGGTAAAGCCCTAATTTTTAAGGTTTTCTTTTCTTTGGTTCTATGTGTTAGCATGATTTTCTTTGCTTTGGTTCTGTGAGTTAGCATGATTTTATTTGCTTTGGTTCTGTGAGTTAGCATCATTTTCTTTTCTTTGGTTCTATGTGTTAGCATGATTTCTTTGCTTTGGTTCTATGTGTCAGCATGATTCTCGTTGCCTTGGTTCTGTGTGTTAGCTTGTTTACTTGATTCTTGTTGATCTCTCGTGGTCACCATACTTCAAATGTGTTTTACTGAATGCCTAGCCTACTTATGTCATTTCTGTGTGACTATGCTCACTTTGTTTGTTCATCTCTTGCTTCTTTCTGTCAATACGGTTATCCTGGCCCTTTGCTACGTCTGTTGATCTCCTCTATTTATATGTTGAACATGCAGAATCATGACTCCCTCTTGAGTGATTCTAATTTTCTTAATTGATGGTGATTGAAAGATTTTCTTTTAAAGCCCTACAAACTTTACCCCGTCTGTTTAAGTTGACTGATTTCCTTACCATATTTGATATGATACTTATTTCTACTGAGTTGTGTCCTTAATTAAGGTTTTATGAATTAGGTCCTAATCGACTACTCTATGCTTACTGAACCCTGACTGTTTCCTTATTTAGTCATGCACTGATTTTTCTTCTTGCCTTATATGATATTGAATCTCCCCGTTTGATTTGTGTAACGACCCGGTCGTTCTCTTTGAGAGTTATAGTCTTGTTTCCCCCATTTATGCTTCTTTGTGTGTTTTTCAGCTGTGTTGAGTTGTATCGAGTTGGTATGTTTGGGTTCGAAGTAGTTTTGCAGTTAAATGAACACTTAGTCTCTTAGTTAAAAAGCTAAGTTAAAAAAGTCAATCGAAAATTGACTTATGAGTAAACGAATTCGGATTTTGATTTTTATGTTTCGATTAGTTTCGTTTGGTGATTTTAGACATAGGAGTGTGTGAGGAATATAATTTGGAGGTCCGTGATAGAATTAGGCTTGAATTGGAGAAAGTTGGAAGTTGAGAAGTTCTTAGACTTGAATTCGAGGTTGATTTGGTATTTTAGGTGTTCCGAAGGTTTGACTAAGTTCGGGTAGTGATATATGACTTTGTGGAATTATTGGTTGAGGTCCCGAGTGTCTCGGGTGAGTTTCGGATAGGTTTGCGTTGTGTTGTGTTCGTTTTTCTTATGTTTCGACGCTATTTTTTCAAGCATAAATGATATCTTATTAAACAAATGAGCTCCAATTTCATTTTTTTATTGAAGCATTAGATTCATATTGTAATTATGGACTCGTAGCAAAAAGAATCGTCGACTTTGGACATCGTATGAGGATTATATGTTCATTTTAATAAGAATTAGGTTGCCAGATTTTTTAGAGAAATTACGAAAGCGCCACTAGCAGCGTATTTAAAAATCTGCACTATTTGCAAATATTAAAACCTACATATCTCATTCATTATAAGGTTAAACGGAGTGATTCAAAAGCCTAACTTGACTACAATTTCACAAGGAATCTATTGGCGGAATAAAATATGAGTTTTGGGATTTTTTGGCACAAGAAACGAGGCAGAATAACTGGTAGAATAATACATAAAACTAGGGTTTGCTCATTCGATCATATTTTGAGTTGGGGAGCTCGAATTTTGGAGATTTTTTAGGCAATATTCACCATATCGATTGGGGTAAGTTTTCTCTACTCGATTTTGATTATATTTCATGAATCTATCTTCGTTTTTTGGGAATTTTTTTATTATGAATCGGGAGAGGACGAGGACTATTATTCTGCCATTTTTGACTGATTCCGAGATGTGGGCTCGGGGGCCGGATTTTGGCCGATTTCGAATTTTTGGCATATTTTGTAGTTTTTATTGTGGAATTCGATTCTTTAGCACATGTTTACCCTTATTAATCTAATTATTGTTAGATTCAGAGCTTTTGAATACCGAGTCTTGAGACGAGGGCATCCCAGAGTAGGATTTTTCGCTGTTGAGGTAAGTAACAGTTTTAACTCTGGCTTTGAGGGTATAAACCCGGAGAAACTAATATCATGTGATTGTTAAATGGTGATACCCATGCTAGGTGATGTGCGTGTGGGTGTGCACCGCGAGGGATTGAGACTTGGTCCGTCCCGTGAGGCTGTGAGGCCTAATGGCTGTTATCTGTGGTTATATGTTTACTTGTTGTTGAACTTGTTTGTCTTCATGTTAGAGATCATGCTTAGGCTTTATTCATTTTCACATTATTTGTAATCAATCATAGAAATTATTGTACATGTTTACTTTAATCTCTATTATTTGCTAATATGTTGTGATACTTGATGTGGGATGTGTCCCCTTATTTGTTGATGATGGTGAGGCTAGTAAGGTACATGACTGAGTGAGGCCGAGGGCCTGGTTGTGAGGATATTGATACCATAGCGCATGAGTTGTCTGCGTAGCACGTGAGTTAACCGTGCGGATCCAGCTATTTATACCATAGCGCATGAGTTTTTCGCGTAGCATGTGAGTTGACCGTACAAATCCAGGTATTGATATAATGGCCTCGTTGTGAGGATATTAATACCATAACACGTGAGTCGTCCACGTAGCACGTGAGTTGACCGTGTGGGTCCAGGTATTTATGCCATAGCGCAAGAGTTGTCCGCGTAGCACGTGAGTTGACCGTGCGGATCCAGGTATTGATATGATGGCACGTGAGTTGTCCGTGCTTAGCATTTGGGCTTTGGGAGCCCCTCCGGAGTCTATACACACCCCCAGTGAGCGTAGAGTGTTGAGTGTATTGAGTGTTCAGTGTGAGTGCTGAGTGATGGAGTGACATTGTTGTGGGGTTGCATTTACTTTTGTTGTTGCTCACATACCTATTAATTTCTTTTTGGTATTTGTTGGTTTTCTGAAATTTACCTATTTATTCATGTTTATTATAAATTGTAAAATTAAATAATTGGACTGTTATGCTCAGCTTGTCACTACTACTCAGTTCCTTAGTTATTTCTGTTACTACTGAGGTGGTTGTACTCATACTACACCCTATACTTTATGTGCAGATCCAGGTGACTTAGAGCGCAGCGATCGTTGAGTTTTTGCCGGCTATCTTTGGAGATTGCAAGGTAGCTGCTCGTGTCTGCAGGACCTTGTTACTCCTTTTATCATTTCTTCTTTGGACAGTTAGACAGTTTATATATCTTAGTTCATAGTTTTAGACGCTCATGACTTAGTGACTCCCCGATGTTTGGGACTCATTTCCATATTTTATATTATTTATATTTAGAGTTGGTTTAGTTTATCACGAATTAAATTATTTGAAATATTTTATTAAGTTCTTATAATCAAATTAGTAGTAATATTTTGGGAATAGGCTTGCCTTGTAACACGATAGGCGACATCACGACCATGGTTAGATTTTGGGTCATAACAAGTTGGTATTAGAGCCTAGGTTACATAGGTCTCATGAGTCATGAGCGGGTTTAGTAGAGTCTTACGGATCGGTACGGAGACGTTTGTACTTATCTTTGAGAGGCTGTAAAACCTTTAGGAAAACTTCACCTCCTTGAATTCTTATCGTGCGGTATTGATTCAACTTCAAGTGTAACTCTTTGATTTCCTTCCATGCATTCATATGCGCACATGAGCGCTCGGTATCAGTTGTGCATCGACGAATTGTGATTCCTTGGATGAGGTACGAGATATTATTTCTGTGTGTTAATATTAGGCTAGTCTGGAGGACTTGAGGCTGGATTTTGACTGTAGATTGAGCACTTAGGTTTTGATTGTGTGAGCGCGTGCTTGTGGACCTATATGTCCGATAATGTCCCAATTAGTAGAAATTGTGGCTGGATGGATACCTGACGAGTATGATCTGACCGCGAGATGAGTTCATATAATTAGAATCTGACGAGAATGTATTGCTGAAGGTTCTACCTATTTGAGACTCCAGGTATGATTTTAGACTCGTTCGAGGACGAACGTTTGTTTAAGAGGGGGAGGATGTAACGACCCGGTCGTTTGCTCTGAGAGTTATAGTCATGTTTCCTCCATTTATGCTTCTTTGTGTGTTTTTCAGCTGTGTTGAGTTGTATCGAGTTGGTATGTTTGGGTTCGAAGTAGTTTTTGAGTGAAATGAACACTTAGCCTTTTAGTTAGAAAGCTAAGTTAGAAAAGTCAACCAAAAATTGACTTATGAGTAAACGAATTTAGATTTTGATTTTTATAATTCGATTAGTTTCATTGGGTGATTTTAGACATAGGAATGTGTCCGGAATATAATTTGGAGGTACGTGGTAGAATTAGGCTTGAATTGGCAAAAGTTGGAAGTTTAGAAGTACTTAGGCTTGAATTCGAGGTTGATTTGGTGTTTTGGGTGTTCCGAAGGTTGGACTAAGTTCGGGTAGTGATATAAGACTTTTTGGAATTATTGGTTGAGATCCCGAGTGCCTCGGGTGAGTTTCGGATAGTTTTGCATTGTGTTGCGCTCGTTTTTCTTATATTTCGATGCCGTTTCTTCAAGCATAAATGATAGCATATTGAACAAATGAGCTCCAATTTCAATTTTTATTGAAGCTTTAGATCCGTATTGTAATTACGGACCCATAGAAAAAAGAATCGTCGACTTTGGACATCGTATGAGGATTTTATGGTTATTTTACTAAGAATTAGGTTGTCAGATTTTTCAGAGAAATTACGAAATCGCCACTAGCAGCGTATTTAAAAATTTGCACTATTTGCAAATATTAAAACCTACATATCTCATTCATTATAAGGTCAAATGGAGTGATTCAAAAGCCTAACTTGAATATAATTTCACAAGGAATCTATTGGAGCAATAAAATACGAGTTTTGGGATTTTTTGGCATGATAAACGAGGCAGAATAGGTGGTAGAATATTACATAAAACTAGGATTTGCTCATTCAATCATATTTTGAGTTGGGGAGCTCGAATTTGGGAGATTTTTTAGGCGATATTCACCATATAGATTGGGGTAAGTTTTCTCTACTCGGTTTTGATTATATTTCATGAATCTATCTTTGTTTTTTGGGATTTGAATGATGATTTCAAAGTGAAAATTGAGGGAGTTAGGGTTTGAGTTTTGGAGAGTTTTAAGTGAGGATTTGAGGGATCAAACGGAGTCTGATTTTGATGAATTTTATATGGTTAGACTCGAGAGAGGATGAGGATTATTATTCTTCTATTTTTGACTGATTCCGAGATGAGGGCCCGGGAGCCGGATTTTGGCCGATTTTGAATTTTTGTCATATTTTGTAGTTTTGATTGTGGTATTCGATTCTTTAGCACATGTTTATGGTATTAATGTATTTATGGCTAGATTCAGAGCTTTTGGATACCGAGTCTTGAGACGAAGGAATCCCAAAGTAGGATTTTTCACGGTTGACGTAAGTAACAGTTTTAACTCTAGCTTTGAGGGTGTAGACCCGGAGAAATTGATATAATGTGATTGTTAGATGGTGATACCCATGATATGTGATGGCCGTGTGGGTGTGCACCGCGAAGGATTGAGACATGGTCCGTCCCGTGAAGTTGTAAGGCCTAATGGCTGTTATCTGTGGTTATGTGTTTACTTGTTATTGAACTTGTTTGTCTTCATGTTAGAGATCATGCTTAGGATTTATTCATGTTCACATTATTTGTAATCAATCATAGAAATTATTGTACATGTTTACTTCAGTCTCTATTATTTGCTAATATGTTGTGATACTTGATGTGGGATGTGTCCCCTTATTTGTTGATGATGGTGAGGCTAGTGAGGTACATGATTGAGTCAGGCCGAGGGCCTGGTTGTGAGGATATTGATACCATAGTGAGATGTCCGCGTAGCACGTAAGTTGACCGTGTAGATCCAGTATTGATATGATGGCCGGGTTGTTAGGATATTAATACCATAGCGCGTGAGTCGTCTGTGTAGCACGTGAGTTGATCGTGCGGGTCCAGGTATTTATGCCATAGCACATGAGTTGTCTGCGTAGCACGCGAGTTGACCGTGCGGATCCAGGTATTGATATGATGGCATGTGAGTTGTCCGTGCTTAGCGCTTGGGCTTTGGGAGCCCCTCCGGAGTTTGTACGCACCCCTAGTGAGTGCAGAGTGTTGAGTGTATTGAGTGTTGAGTATTGAGTGTTGACTGGGAGTGCTGAGTGATGGAGTGACATTGTTGTGAGGTTGCATTTACTTTTGTCGTTGCTCACTTACCTATTAATTTATTTGTAGTAATTGTTGGTTTTATGAAATTTACCTATTTATTCGTGTTTATTGTGAATTGTAAAATTAAATTATTGGACCATTATGCTCAGCTCGTCACTATTACTCAGTTCCTTTGTTATTTCTGTTACTACTGAGGTGGTTGTACTCATACTACACCCCGTACTTTATGTGCAGATCCAGGTGAGTTAGAGCACGGCGATCGTTGAGTTTTTGCCAGCTATCTGTGGAGATTGAAAGGTAGCTGCTCGTGTCCACAGGACCTTGTTACTCCTTTTATCATTTCTTCTTTGGATAGTTAGACAGTTTATATATCTCAGTTCATAGTTTTAGACGCTCATGACTTCGTGACACCTCGATGTTTGGGACTCATTTCGTATTTTATATTATTTATAATTAGAGTTGGTTTAGTTTATCAGGAATTAAATTATTGGAAATATTTTATTAATTTCTTATAATCAAATTAGTAGTAATATTTTGGGAATAGGCTTGCCTTGTAACACGATAGGCGCCATCACGACCATGGTTAAATTTTGGGTCATGACAATTTGATTCCCTTAACTTAAGGGAGTACTTCCTTAATTCTCTAATTGATTGATTCTGAATTTTTAAATTAGTATACTACTATGATTTTTACCTTAATTCACTACCTAATTTTAACTATAAATACCTTAAGTCTTCCATTAACAAGACATGAACACTGGGTTTTCAAAAATTCCTCACTTATTAAAAATCTCTATTCTCCCCTCTCTCTTGTGCTATTAGCCGGCTGCAAGCCTAGGCTAATCATCTGTGCTCTTCGGTTCTGTCATTTTGCTTATTTCTACCTTCAATGGTATGTCCTAGTTTAATTTAAAGCCTCAACAATAACATGCTTCTTTTTTTGTTTCAGTTTTTCTTATTTCTAGTCTGATTCTACTTGTGATTCTATTGTGGAACTTATAGTTAAGTCACATTACTAGCATGCTATTATATTTCCCCTTCCCTTTAGATTAATATATTCTCTTTTGTGTCTTTCAAAGCATGCCTTGTCAGTTGTCTCTTACTTCTTGTGTGCTTACCTTTTTGTGAATCCCAAATCCTTATCACCCCCTTCTATGCATTTGTATCCTTCTTGACTGGTTGTGATTATGTCAGTTTCCACTACCTCTGAGCATGTCCAAACCAGTATTAACACCCATTGCTGGGGTCATGTGTTTGCATCCGAATGTCTATGTATCCCCAAACCCCTTAACCTCTGTATGACTATTGAATTCTGAAAACTAGCTATGTGTGATCTTTTCCTAAGGTTTTTTTAAACATGTTTACTACTCCAACCTCCTTTAAAGCAATCTCTATTGCTTTACTAAGTGCTTTCAAAACAGACTTTCCAATACAGTCTTCAATAACTCTTTCAAACTTGTATGTTGCACTTCCACTTCACTCTTAGTTAATAAGTTCTTCCCTCTCTAGTATGTGTAATGCTTTGGGATCCTCTTGAGAGCCCTCTGAACTCTGGAATACTGAGGCTGGCCTTTCCACAGTGCACCGGTTTAATGCTTGGTTACTAAGTCTAGTTATACGCATTGCCCGGGGTCCTTGAGACCCTTAGGGAACTTTGATACACCTAGACTCTGATTTGTCTATGGAAATGAAGGCTTGTGAGACCATTGGAGGCTTTGGGAAACTTGGGCCTAATCACAGGTTCCCTGTGGAATAGCTTCTTGATTTTCTATTTCATTCATATAATTCATTCATCAGTTTGTAATAATTTGTAAATAGATACTTGAGGGTATTTAGTGAAAATGGTGGGTAGATGTATCCTTTGTGGGGTAACATGGGTAGAAATCCTACTCTTAGGATTTTACTTTTGAAATATGCCTGTTTTACTCAATAGAAAATATGTTCATAGGGATTTTACTCTTGTTGAATCTGATTGCTTTTACATAGTAGAGATCATGCCTATATGATTTCACTTCTATTTTCTTTTACATCAGATAGAAACCATGCCTATCTGATTTCATTTCTAATTTCGTTTGCATCAAATAGAAATAATGCCTATAAGGTTTCACTTCCAATGTCTTTTGCATCAGATAGAAACCATGGTCATAAGATTATGCATTTGTCATATTAGAGGCCATATTTCTAGGTTACAAACTATCATGTCTTAAGTCAATCTAAGGATAGATACCATGCCTATAGGACTTAATTCCGATTTGGTTCTAATAAGTCTTTCCTCATGTTACTGCAAATTGACTAAAACCAGTAATATGCCTAGATACCATGCCTAAAGGGATTTCTACTCACAACTATGTCTGATAATCTCATTAGCCTAATAAACCAATTTCATTTCGCCGAGTTTACTTCTTAAAATTGGTCTTATTAAGTGTCAGCATTTCCTGAAAACCAGTTCCTTCAAAATTGCTTTAATATCATTAGATATCCTGCCTATAGGTATTAAAAGGGTCTATTTCGAAAACCTGTTTGTTTCTGCATTAATATAGACACAGTATTGCATATAGGCAAGCTTTAGGGCATTTTCAAAGACTGCATTTTCCCCTGAAGTTGTTTCCATCGTTTAATGTTTCTGATTCTAATAAGCTTTTAAACATGGGAATCCTTAGGCAGCTACTAGGTTACAACTTTTGGCTATGAAGTTTGGTCTATTTTTGCATATTCACTTAGAGATCCTACTTTAGGACTTTAATTAATAAAGACCTTAATTGTTCTTGAGACGTGCTGCTTGTATGTATGTTTGAGGAGGAAACTCTGAGCCTCTTAATTGCTCCTATTATGTGAAGTCCTAAATGTTTTGACTGCCGCCTTAGAATTTTTGCCTTTTAAAACCTAAGGGGTGCGTCTATAACCACCTATAGGTATAGGTCCTAACACCCTCCGGTACCACTAAGAAGGGACGGGTAGCAGCACGCAATTGGAATCAGTGACCAAATACTCGCTTTGCATGACCAATAAGGGGATGGGAAGGGTAGACATGTGATATGATGACTACGCGTTAATGTCACGTGTAGCCCCTCATTGAGGAGTGTCTACGGGACATTGTGTGGGGTGATCCTATATGATAAACAACCTAGGACCCCTCCTTGCCCAAATCCTCTCCTTGTCCAAACCTTGTTTTATAATTTGTTCAAATCTTTATTTCACCACTTGAATTGTTCAATGTGCTTTACAAAGAACTTATCTGATTCAACTATATGTATGGGATAATTTGTGAATATAAGATCAGCTGGGACCTACAGTTGTGGACAAAGAGGGGTGCCTAACACTTTCCCCTCAAGGTTACTTCGAGCCCTTACCCTAATCTCTTGTAATGCGAACCAACCCAAGAGTTAATTACCCTCGGTAACCTAACGCACCTTAATTCGTTAGGTGGAGACTCTTCAAATACCCCATTCCTAAAAGGAAATGAGTCATTACACCCCGTGAATGTCGAAACCCGTACTTCTCCCTACAAAGTAAAAAGGTAACGCGACAAGTAGTCCGGAATAAATTGGGGGGGGGGGCTACTGGAATCCCACATCCGTAGTCCAATATAAATACACAGCAGCAACAGGAAAATATTCAGAAATGTTGAATTTCATATTTCGACAATCAAGTATTCCTAGCCTAGCACGCTGCACATAATTCAGGTAAAGCAGTTTGAGAAAATAAAGCAATTAAATCAGTTAGACATGCTTTCCTAAGCTAACAACAGGCTTAGTAGTGCAAGTACTAAAAACAGGCAAGGAAACAAATTAGTAGTTTCTTTAATGAAAACTGGATTTTCAACAATTAGCACAAGTACGCACTCATCACCTCACTTGCAAGGCATTTCAATTAACAATAATACCAAATCCTAAGGGGAAGGTCCCCCACACAAGATTAGGCAAGCCACTTACATTGAAGCAGCTCAAAATCAACCCGAAACCACGTCTTTGCCACGAGTACTCGACTCCAAATGGCCCAAATCTATTCAATTCAATAGCATAATGTAAATAACACTTCAAGTAACTGGTTCTACAATTAAATTCTAAGCTACTACGTGAAATTAGATAAAATAACCAAAACGCCCCTCGGGCTCACATCTCGAAATCGGATAAAATTTATATTTTCAGAATCCTCACACTTTCACGAGTTCAATCATACCAAAAGTACCAAAATTGGACCTCAAATGGTCCCTCAAATCATCAGTCAAAGGTCTCTAATTAGTCAAGCCCTAACCCCCAAATTACCACTGATCTTCCTTAATCTTTCATGCTTATAATGATAAAAAATACTCCAATAACGAGTTTACGTTCCAAGAATCTTACCTCCTCAAAGTTCCCTTGAATTCCCTCTCAAAAATCTTCCCGAAAGCTTACTTCCCGGATGAAAATTGTAAGAGAATAGCTCAAATTCGCGAAGACAAGTATTTATATGCTCTACCCAGCAATCCCGCATCTGCGGTCCGAAAATCACATCCACAATACCGCTTATGCGGTTGGGGAACCGCTTCTGTGGTTCTTACTTAAAACGTCTCCGCCGCACCTGCGACCTATATTCTGCATCTGCGTTCTTGCAGGTGCGGTACATATGCCGTTTCTGCAGTTCCTAGCCCCTTTCTTATTTGCCTCTTTTGGGGATGCATTCCGCATCTGCGGGAGTCACACCTGCAACCTCTCAACTGCAGATGCGGTTATGATAACAGTTATAGCTTTAGCTGCAACTCCAACTCCAAATCCTTGCGTCAACCATCCAAAATCATTCTGAGCCCCCCGGGACTTCAACCAAAAGCACCAATAAGTCTAATACCACTGTCCTAACTTATACAAATCCTTAAAACACCTAAAACAATAACAAAATGATGAATCAACCACGGATTCAAGCCTAAGAACTCCAAAACTCTAAAAATACGCAATCGATAAAAAAGTCTATCAAACCTCGTCCGAATGACCTGAAATTTTGCACACACGTCACATTCAACACTATAGAGCAACTCTAACTTCCGAAATTCCATTCCGACCCTTGGATAAAAATCTCATTATCGAACCAGAAACTTCGAAATTTGACTTTCGGCATTTCAAGCGTAAATTAGCTATGGACCTCCGAAACACAATCCGATCATGCCCCTAAGTCCGAAATCACCCAATAAGCTAATAAACCATCTAATTTCCATTTCGAGGCCGTATTCAAACTATTTCGACTATGGTCAAATTTCCAACACTTAAGCTCTCATTTAGGGACTAAGTGTCCCAAAACTCTCAGAAACTCAAAACTGAATATCCCCGAAATTCAAAATGGCAGAAATAAACACAGGGAAATTAGTTAATAGGGTATCAGGGCGTAAATTCTTAAAACGGCATGCTGGGTCATTATAAAAACACATTGCCTTTTCTGAAATGTATACTCTCATCATGAACTAACAAATAGTAATATCATTTACCTAGTCATCTGAGACCGTCCATGCTGCTAAGAATTTTATGACCTTCCTTTCAATACCGAACCGTGATCGCACATATGCAAATATCAATCCTACACAACACATCATATATACCATGCCATCATAAGAAAAAAATACGTGGACTTCGTAATCCACTTCAAGTCACAACAAACTACGTACTCAATTTGCCAAGGACATTCCATTTTATTTCACCCAAAGAGAATCGCTATACATCACATGCTCTTCACGCCAGTAGGAAATATACTCCTCGAACCTTGTTGGAAACCATTGAGAATTCTTCGAAACCCATTTGCACATAACCAAGCTATCAAAACCGAATCTCTGTAACTCAACCAAGCCATACAGGTTGCCAAAACCCAAGACCATTGCCATGAAACACCTGTAGAAACTCACGATATCATAAGCATTTAAAGAACCAGTCATATTTATTACCATGCTGATCCAACCTACTACCAAGCTATCCTACTTCTCCGAGTTTTTCTAGAATGACCTTCAATTTGATACTTCTCCTCGCCATAATATCACAATCCTCCACAAAAACTCACCACATGAGACCCTAGCATAAAATCACACCGCCTTAAGGCTCATAAGCCACTAAATGCTCTCTTAAACACACCAAAAGTACCACAACCGAGATACCCACTCTAAAAAGACCTTCTATGAATTTAAAGCTATTCCTTTTACCTTCTTGATAATGAAGTGTAGAATCTATAATTATATAGAAATTCCACAAGTCTTGACGTTATCCAATGTAAATCTTAGTTTCTAGTCATATACAAATCCTGAAGATTCCCAATTTCTACATATAAACCTGGAATCCATTAGAACCATTCTTGAGAGTCATCCACTCTGCTCAAATCTTAATTAAGCTGATCAAACGGATCGAATGACCTATGCCCCATTTGCACACCGACAGCCTAAGAATTGATCCACACTTCTAAGTAATCGAGTAGATTCCTACTGCTTGTGCACTATATCTCTCACCAATAACAATTCAAATCATTTCATGATTCTCGTATACCAATAAAGCATAATATAACTCATATCCAGAAATTCCTTTACTCGAGTCATCCTTGATATCACCCTCTTTAGAACATAACTTATTCACAAGTATACCCTAAACCAAAACCAATACAACACATAACCATGCAATCAACCTATCAACAGAAGACTTCCCCATAGATCAAAGCACACTATAACTCACCATGCTCATATTCTATTATTTCCATAACACCACAGTGAGATTCAACTAAATCCTTTATAAGATGATGTAACACAAACCATCTAATATCTCAAATCATCTACAAATCTTGAATTCACCCTTCTAATAGTCAAGCCATCTCTCATAGCCGATCCAAATTCAAACTGCAACACCTATAATTTACTGGTAAAAGAGAACAATCTCTACAAAACAACATAGGAATCATGCAACCTCAGGACGCCCCGCATGAGATAACCCACCTACTATGTCTCAAACTGACATCTCTCTATACCCTTCCACAATTATAACTTTTATGCAATCACTTAATCTTTCCGAGTCTGAACTCATATCACAACATGAAAAATATAATTCATTCCACAATTAAGCAACACTAAAGATGCCTCAACACACTCATAACTTAAGACTATGCATCACATCAAGGCAAAAATCACGCACCTGATAGTCCTTTCTACACCTCAAGAAAACCCTTCTCTTTATATTCAAACCATACGAACACATCTCGCAGTCAGATCATACTCATCACGTAGCCTTCCAGACACAAATTCCACTAATAGCAATACTACCAGACATATAAATCCAATAGCACGTGCTCACACAATCAAATTCTTCGTGCTCAAGCTATAGTCAAAACCTGACCTCAAGTCCTCTAGACTGGCCTATCATCAACACACCAAATTCACATCTCACGCCTTATCTATGGAATCACAAGCCGTCGATGCACAACTAATATCGAGTGCTCGTGTTCCTATACAAATGTGTGGAAGGAATTTAAAGAGTTACACATCAAGATGAATGAATGTCGCACGATGAGGAAAGAAAGATGGGAAGTATATCCTAAATGCCCTATAGCCTCCCGAAGATAGGTATGGTTGTCATCATACCGATCTGCAAGACTCTACTAGATACTTGCTCATGACTTGTAGAACCTATAAACCTAGAGCTCTAATACCAAACTGTCACGACCCAAAATCCAACTAGTCATTGATGGCACCTAACCCAACCCGCTAGGTAAGCCAACTAACAACTATCTAATTTCCAACAATGTTAATAAGACAATTAAACAAAGAACTTTATCTGAATCTTATGCATTTCCCAAGGACTGGTAGTACAAATTATAATCTTCTAAGAATAGTGTTTATAAAGGTGATATGAAGTAAATACATCTTCTGTTTGAAAAGTACATAAATAGAGTTTTATAAATCTAAGGCTACCATGAACAAGAGGCAGCTACAACAGGGACACAGGTACACCTTCAAATCCACCTCCCATCGAGCACAACAATAACAACAGCCAACACCTGCACACAATATGCAGAAATGTAGTATGAGTACAATCGACCCCATGTACCTAATATGTAATAGACCTAAACATAGGTTGAAGGTAGTGACAAGATGGAACATGGGTAGGATCTAACAGAAAAAAGCCAACAACAATTCATAACAATTTAACATAATTAAATAAAGAAGTAGCTTAGAGATAAAATGCTCAACCTTTTCATAGTTTTCCAAGAATAGTTCCACTTTTCAAGTATTAGTGAAAACCCAAATCCTTTACCGAAATCGTCAACAGAATATAAGTAAGTTTGAAAATTATAATTTTTCCCAAAAATGTTTGATCAGGTAAATGTTTCATTTTCAGATAGCATGAGGAAAATACATATCTATGCCTACATGTCAAGGTACAGGTAAAATCATGAATGTCACCAAAACCGGGCAGCAAAGGGAAATAAATATCTATGTATGTATCTCAAGAATGCATGTCAAATGCAATGCCTCTCAGTGATGAACTCATGTACTCACACTCTCAGAGTACTCCATCTCACAATCTCGCATTTCTCTTTTATCATGCTCAAAACTCCGCACACTCAATCAATCAACACT
>MU666476.1:31351-56530 GCA_026770625.1 Nicotiana glauca | reverse complement strand
TATATATATATATATATATATATATATATATATATATATATATATATATATATATATATATATATATATATATATATATATATATATATATATAAAAACCAAGCGCTATAATCTGTGCGAACAACGCACGTGCTGCACGGACAACTCACGTGCTATAATATTATAATCTGAATCTGCAGGAACAACTCACGTGCTACACGGATAACTCACATGCCATAGTATAAATATCTGGATCTGCATGGAAAACTCACGTGCTAAAGTAGAAATATCTCACAATCAGGCCCTCGACCTCACTTACTCATCAATCACTCCAGTCTCACTCACGGGCTCACAAATATCCTGAAGCTAGCCCAACAATAATGATGTGATACATAAATAAATAATAATTGAGACTGAGATATGATATGAATGCATGAATATGCTCGAGTATAAAATATCAACAAAATTAGCGAGATGACAACAAGAAACGACCACTATGGGTCCCAACAATATCGGTATAAAGCCTAAACATGATATTGAACATGATTGACAGCTCAATTACTTTGCCATATGATGAAAATACATATATCATCAAAATAGTACCACTATACAGTGCCTTGAAAATAGCGGAGTCACAATAAACACGGTGCACGCCCACATGCCCGTCACCTAGTATGTGCGTCACCTCAACACCAATCACATAGCACATAATTTAGGGTTTCATTCTCTTAGCACTAAGTTGAGAAGAGTTACTTACCTTGAACAAGCCAATTCCAATATCGAGCAAGCCAAGCGATGCTCCGAAAATGCCATCTCATGCGTACCGGCCCCCGAACGGCTCAAAAATAACCAAAAGCAACTCAAATGCATCATATAAGCCTAAGGAAATAATTCCAAATGATAAAGATTGAATCCTTAATCAAAATCCAAAACCGACCTAAAATATCACACCCAGGCCCATACCTCGGTACCCGACAAAACTCACAAAATCTGACAACCCATTAAATTATGAACCCAATCATACTAGTTTCACTCAAATTTGAATTGACATTCAAATCCCAAAAATTCATTTTATTGAATTTCTACAATCTTCCTCAAATTTCCATCTAAAAAATACTAATTGGATGATGAAAACAATGAAATATTCATATATATTAACCAATCCGTAAGAATGTGACGACCCAGCCTATCGTCTCATGATTCACCCCTCCGTTTCCCCCATTTTATGCTTCTTCACGTATCATTATCAGTATTTGGTGTGCTATAGTTGATTCGGATTGGTTTTGGTAGAAATGAGGCACTTAGTCTCTTTAAGGAAGCTTGGTTTGAAAAGTCAACCGGACATTGACTTATGAGTTAGAGGGCTCGGATGGGATTTTTGGTGATTTGGTTAGCTTCGGGAGGTGATTTTTAACTTAGGATTGTGATTGAAATTTATTTCGGAGGTCTGATGTAGAATTAGGCTTGAATTGGCGAAGTTAGTATTTTGGCGAATTCCGGTTGGCATGTGATATTTTGTTCTAGGGGCCGAAATGGAATTCCGAGAGTTGCAGTAGCTTTGTTAGGCGATTTTGGATATGCGTGCAAAATTTTAGATGATTTGGAGGTGATTTCGTTGGGTTTTTGATCGAATGTGAGTTTCAGAAGAATTTGAAGAACTTAGGCTTGAAATTGATGAAAAATGAGGATTTTGGTTGTTGGATGTGTTTTTAAGATTGGAACAAGTTTGAATAGGGTATTGGATCATGTCTGTGCTTTTGGTTGAGGTTCGAGGGGCCTCGGGTGAGTTCGGGTGGTTAAACGGAGAGTTTTTGAAGTTTGTTGCATGTTGATGTTGCTGGTATCTGTTGGTTTCGCACCTGTGGTTATGGGACCGCAGGTGCAGTCTCGCTGAAGCGACATGAGAAGCACAGAAGAGGAAAGCTTGGCCCTTGCCAGGTTCCGCAGAAGCGAAAGTAGGACCGCATAGGCGGGCCCGCTGATGCGAAAAGGGACCCGCAGAAGCGATATGGGGCCTTAAGTGAAAAGTCCGCAAAAGCGGATGTTGACCGCATAAGAGGAAGTCGACAAAGCGGTATTTCATCCGCAGAAGTGGAATGATTGGCAGTTAAGTGAGATTAATCTTCTTCGCAAATTTTTGAAAGAACAACATTTTGGACTCCAAACTTGGAGAACTTTTAGGCGATTTTGAAGAGAGTTTCAAGGTCTTTGACCAGGTATGAATTCTTGGACTTAAAATATAATTTTATGGTATAAATACATGGATTTAGACTGAATAATCAAGGAATCAAAGGTCAAAAATGGTGATTTAGGGCTTGAACTTAAGAGAGTTTAAAATAGGGACTTGAGGGGTCAAATGGACTCCGATTCTTGTGATTTTGATATGTATAGACTCGTGGCGAGATGAGGAATCCATTGATGTGAATTTTCTAATTTTTCGAGAAGTGGGCCCGTGGCTAGGGTTTTGCTCGTTTCGAGATTTTTGCTATTTTTAGATTGTTTTCGATTGGGTATTGTCCCATTAGCATATTGTGATGTATTTTCTCTGATATTGGATAGATTCGATGCACGTGGAGGCCGGTTGGAGGGGCAAAGGCATCGCGAGCTAGAGATTTCACGGGTTCAAGGTGAGTAATGATTGTAAATGATATCCTGAGTGTTTGAAACCCCGAATTTGCACAGTGCTAGATTGAGGTGACTTGCACGCCGGATAGAGAGCGTGGGGTAGAGCACTGTTGGGGATTGTGACTTGGTCCATCCCGGTTGTTGATTTTTATCGCGTATTTCACTATGACATGTTGTTTTTCACTATGACTTAGGCTTATTGCCATACTTGGAGCTTATTGCCGACTGTTTGACCTCCTTGTGAGCTATCATCATTGTTTTCCTCACTATTTGAAATATTATTTGAACTCAGTCCATTTGAATTACACTATTTCATGAACTCAGCTATATTTTTACTCAACCTTGAGTTTTTAACTGATATTGAACCATTGTTTGAGCTGAGCATTATTGTTTTATTGATGCCCGATGGGCTTATGATTATTTTTGGACTGATTGAGGCCGAGGGCCATATGTGAGGATATGTTGAGTGATGTGAGGAGGCTTTCAGGCCTCGAGTGTATTGTGAGGAGGCTTTCAGGCCTCGAGTGTATTGTGAGGAGGCTTTCAGGTCTCGAGCATATTGTGAGGAGGCTTTTAGGCCTCGAGTGTATTGTGAGGAGGCTTTCAGGCCTTGAGTGTATTGTGAGAAGGCTTTCAGGCCTCATATTGATATGCACAGGCTTTCAGGTCTTATGATGATAGCGCTTGGGCTGTAGGAGCCCCTCCGGAGTCTGCACACTCACAGTAAGCGTGGGTACCCATGTGATGTGATACTGAGCCCGAGGGGCTGACACTGTTCTGATTGATGTGATACTGAGCCCGAGGGGCTGACACTGTTCTGAGTGATGTGATACTGAGCCCGAGTGGCTGATACTGTTCTAAGCCATTGATATTGAGCCCGAGGGGCTGGTATTGTTTTTGAGATTTGCCTGATCGGCGGACTTTATATGCTCATCTTGCATATTTAATTGCCTTTTTACATGCTATACTGTGGTACTTGTGCCCGAGGGGCGGATTTTCCGTGCTTATCAGCACTAATTGTTTTGAAATCATTTTCTTAATTATTGAAAAGACCATTTTCTAAAGAGATTTGAACTGAGCTAAGGCATTTCTAAAGATATCATATATGTTCGGTATTTTTCTAAGAAAATTATACCCGACTTTTATACAGCATGTTGGTTGCTTTACGTGATTTCTTGCTGATCAGTTATTATTTACCTTTATTACTCAATGAGTTTGAGTACTCACTTTACTCCCTGCACCTCGCGTGCAGTTACAGGTATTTATTCACCCGGTAGCGGGTAGTAGCCGCGAGGAGGTAGAGTTTTAGAGGCTTAGCGAGGTGACTGCCAGCGTTCGCAGCACCACAGTCCCTTTTATGCTATTCATTAGTATTACTTAGGGTATTCCTAGACTGTAAAGTGTGGATTTCATTCTTATAGATGCTCGTGACTTGTGACACCCCGATTTCGGGCTGAGTCGGGATGTGTTCCCTGTCTTATCACGTTATTCCGCATTATGATTTTATTATCTATGATTTAGATTTATTCATGCTAAGTAACTTTTAAAAGAGGCATTGTTGTTCTGTTGGCTGGCCTTGTCTTCACGAGAGGCGCCATCACGATCGGGTTTGGGGAATTGGGTCCTGACAAGTTGGTATCAGAGCCTAGGTTACTAGGTCTCACGAGTCATGAGCAGGTTTAGTAAAGTCTCGCAGATCGGTATAGAAACATCTGTTTTTATCCTCGATAGGCTGCAGAACCTTTAGGGAAAACTTCACTTTCTTGGAATTCTTATCATGCGTACCTGATTCAGCTTGAGATATAAATCTTAAAATTCCTTCCACACGTCGGTATGCGCACGTAAGCGCTCAGTTTGAGATGTGGCTTGATGGCTTGTGATTCCCCGATTAAGGAGCGAGTTGTGATCTCCGTGAGTTTGATGTTGGGCCAGTCTGGAGGACTTGAGGCCGGATCTTTGCCTATGGCTTGAGCACTGAGGTGCTGATTGTGTGAGCAGGTGTTTTGAACTTATATGTTCGGTATTGTCCCTATTAGCCAAAATGGTGGTTTGGTATTCATGTGATGAGTATGTTAGTACTGCGAGATGTATCTATATGACTTGGTAGTGACAAAGAAGTCTGCTGGCTAATAGAGAAAATCTTAAGTGTTCGATTTCTATTGTGATTTGATGTGTAGCCCGAGTTATGGGCGCGTGAAGAATATTTTCGTGTCTCCTATTTAGGGAGTATAGTGCATTTCATGTGGCAGTATTAGTTCAGACCCAGGAAGACTAAATGACGGTGTAATGTGTATGATAACGGAAGGTATGCATAAATGTTAAATTGAGGCGAAGCAGGTGGGTAATCTCCTGTGGAGTGTTCTTAAGTGATATGAACCCTTGTGTGTATGTTAGGAGGTCTCATGTGTAATTGAAGGTCACGTGTTGAAATTTGAAAAATTTGGGTCACTTAAGAGAGTGGACTCAACTGATGTGGGGATGGATGCGACATTTGCAGAGGATTACAGTACTAGATGGTTTGTGTTTTCACCAACTTGTAGATGAATTGAGTTTAATCTCACTATGATATTATGGCATCATTAGAGTAAAAGTATTATGTGTTATTGAGTGTGTCCTAATATATGGCTTCGAGCCAAGTTGGGGAGGTTGTTGTTGATTAGCTGATTGCACAATTATGTGCTATGTTGGTTCCGTTTTGAGGTATGCTGGCGGATCAGTCCTGGTTGCAGAAATTGAGCCGAGAATAGCACGAGTGAAGCAAAATTTTGACAAAGGTTATATGGTGCTTCGTAGATGTGAGAAAATAATAGGATGTCTTGAGTTGTTGTTGATAAAGAATGCTCAATTTATAGAGAAGGAAGATGTTTGTTTGGATTGGAATGAGATCATATCTTGCAGTGTCAGAGTGTTAATAAGGCACGAGTGGTTCTATTCGTTAAGTCAGGTAATTTGCAGTTTGAATAAGGGTGAATGACTCTCGAGAATGGTTTTATTGTGTTCAAGATTCTACATGTAACAATCAGGTGTCTCAAGGTTGTGTATGTGGTCAGAGACTATTTTATCATTGGAAAGATCAAGACATGTGGTATTTTATATTAATTATGGGATTCTATGTATCAGTATCTGGAAAGTAATCGTAACGAATTTAGATTCGCAGGAAGTTCTTCAGAGTGATGTATTCTGGAATGTGGTAGTTCTGGGAACATTTGAGGGAGTATTCGGTGGCCTATGGGTTTTAGACAGTGTGGTCTTATGTGCGAGTCTCGTGTGGTAAACCTGGGTTGAGGCATTGTGGCACTACAACAAGGAGGAATATCAAGTTGATGATGAATCAGAGGGGAAATTTGATAAATGGAATAGGTTGATAGTAGACTGAGTTGGTATGGTAAGGGTATGATTAGTTCTTCATATGTGTTCGAGGTAATGAGCCTCACAAACATTTTGCAGCGATGCTCTCGAACTTTGGCAGCTTGCTTAGCTTGGTTTGGGTAGAAGGATTCAGTCCTGGCAGTTTAGCTTGTGCACATGGAATTGGGGGAGAGAGTCCTTATTGTGTTTTACCGTGGTTTTGAGATGAATATATTTTCTATGGGTATGCGAAACATGGAATGTGTAATGATTTTCTTCCAAATGGGATCAGTGGAAGTTGTTGGCTAGGTGAGTTACAGTTCAGTTCTGAAAAAAAGTTCATAAAACTCTTAAGTAAAGAGTAGCCTCAGATAATGAAAGAAATGGTAATGCTAATTGGAAGTGATTTGACGAGAGTATTTGTCTCAGAAAGGGTTAATGTGTTTAGACTGATGATATTTCGATAGTATTGCGACACTTTCTTGCTAGATCAACTCGAGTTTGTTTGATGGCATAGGGGAATTTTAGAATATCTTTCATCGAATGATTTGGGTACTCGAGGTGTAATATGTATTCATACTGCGGAATTTGGGATCTGGTACAGTGGTTCGTATGCTATATGGAGTTGGAGACCCGAGTGGATCTTTCTTTGCTTGGTGTATTAGATTTCTGTTATGATATTGGGGTGTAGACTAGTTGTCTCAGTGTTGGGTTATTCTAGACTATTGTGCTATGGTCTATGTCGGAAAATGCCACAGGTTGCGTGGCGAGGTGCATCAGATTATGTTGTAGCGGAGTGGTTTGTATTCCAAAGACCAGCAGACAGCTGGGAAGGATTGCTTTTCTCAATTGGGCCTTCGTGGCGGATGTGAGTGTAGAGGTTTCTACCATTGATTCAGTTCCGGTATTAAGGGACTTTTTCGGATGCGTTCTTATGGTCGGGCAAGATTGTGGATTTTGATATTTATTTGGTGTCGGGCACCGTATCGTACGGCTTCGGCAGGAGTTATAGTGGTGGAAGGAGCAGCTTCAGGCTTCTTGGTATTGAGTTCACTGGCAGGCTGATGTGGCTACGTATTTGGCTTGAGTTAGCTTGGTTAGTCCCGAGTTGAATTGTTGAGGGACAGGTTGATTCGATTGTTATTGAACTTGTTAGTGATCTGGGGAGATTTATGAGCTTCTTTTTCTGTGCTGTGAGGCGTTATGATTTGTTGGATACGGGCACATATGGTGCGGTTCTATTGAGGATTCATAGAGAAAGTCGAGTGGGAATAGTAATTAAATATTGCTCGGTAAATGGAGTATTGGTTATGGCCTATCGGGTTGCGTGCCATATGTTATTGCTCCACCATGGGTGTAACAAATTGCTTTGGTTTCAAACATCAAATTTTGTGGGGCTGTCGATTTTGGGCATAGTGACTTGAGGTGTTTCACGGGTATCAGTGCATGGATCGGATCGCGCATTATAGCGAGGCCACGTGGAGATATGACCTTTCGGGGTAGATTCATGTGCTCTATTTCTATGATGTGAGACGGGGTCTCAGCCTTGTGTGGAGATGGTAATGATGAGCTTGAGGTACAGCTCTTTCGTTTGTGTCAGTTTTCATGATTTGAGTATGTTCAGACCGTTTATTATTGGTGCGTGTATTATGCAAGTTGTGGCATAGGCCTGTATTGAGGTGTCATATCACCAGAGAGGTGTGTTGGATTCAAGGTGAGCGTTGGGGTCACTAATGAATACGAACAGATTTGATTTCATCTTGATGGGAGGATAATATCGAGGTTCGACTCAGAAATCTATTATGGTATTAGTCAAAAGGGAAGTGGCTTCATGAATGGTTGATCTGAGAAATGGTTACGATTTGCTGCGTGTTTCATTTATCATTGGCAGTATATGAAGGTGTTGGAATAAGACTTTAGCTAATAAGAGGTTTCTATCGGTATTTGGTTGTTGTGGGTAACTACTGTCAATAGAAGTTATCATTTCCAGTGCTTGGATTATGTGGTAAATCATATGATTTCACCTGAGGTTGCAAGTATGGGTTGTTACAGCTGGTTCGAGACTATTCAAAGTATAGGTGTGAGGTTTTGATCGTATTAATGGTTTCAAAAGTGAAAAGGTAGTCCTATGATTTATGGGGTAGACTGGATTGGGTAATTTCAGCTATGTTGTGTTGTCGGACATATATGATGTAGGGTGACATGGGATCACCCCGGGTATATGCTTGGTAAAGTTATTCAGATGTTGGTTGGCTTGTCGGGAAACTCTAGGTACGCTCGAGGACGAGCGTCGGTTTAAGTTGGGGAGGATGTGATGACCCGACCCGTCGTCTCATGAGTCACCTCTCCGTTTCCCCATTTTATGCTTCTTCACATTTCATTATCAGTATTTGGTGTGTTATAGTTGATTCGGATTGGTTTTGGTAGAAATGAGGCACTTAGTTTCTTCAAGGAAGGCTTGGTTTGGAAAAGTCAACCGGATGTTGACTTATGAGTTAGAGGGCTCGGATGGGATTTCCGGTGATTTGATTAGCTTCGGGAGGTGATTTTTGACTTAGGAGTGTGATCGGAATTCATTTCAGAGGTTCGGTGTAAAATTAGGCTTGAATTGGCAAAGTTAGTATTTTGGCGAATTTCGGTTGGTAGGTAAGATTTTGATCCGGGGTTCGGAATGGAATTTCGAGAGTTGCAGTAGCTTCCTTAGGGGATTTTGGATATGTGTGCAAAATTTCAAATGATTTGGAGGTGATTTGGTTGGGTTCTTGATCGAATGTGAGTTTCGGAAGAATTTGAAGAACTTAGGCTTGAAATTGATGAAAAATGAGGATTTTGCGTTGTTGGATGTGTTTTTAAGATTGGAACAAGTTTGAATAGGGTATTGGATCATGTATGTGCTTTTGGTTGAGGTCCCGGGGGCCTCAGGGTGAGTTCGGTTGGTTAAACGGAGAGTTTTTGAAGTTTGTTGCATGTTGATTTTGCTGGTATCTGTTGGGTTTGCACCTGCGGTTAGGGGACCGCAGGTGCGGTCTCGATGAAATGGCATGAAGAGCACAGAAGCAGAATGCTTGGCCCTTGCCAGGTTCCATAGAAGCGGAAGTAGGACTGCATAGGTGGGCCCGCTGATGCGAAAAGGGACCTGCAGAAGCGGTATGAGGCCTTAAGTGAAAAGTCCGCAAAAGCGGACGTTGACCACATAAGCGGAAGTCGCAAAAGCGTTATTTCATCCACAGAAGCGGAATGACTGGAAGTTAAGTGAGATTAATCTTCTTCGCGAATTTTTGAAAGAACAACATTTTGGACTCCGAACTTGGAGAACTTAGAGGCAATTTTGAAGAGAGTTTCAAGGGCTTTGATCAGGTATGAATTCTTGGACTTAAAATATAATTTTATGGTGTAAATACCTGGATTTAGACTGAATAATCAAGGAATCAAAGGTCAAAAATGGTGATTTAGGGCTTGAAATTAAGAGAGTTTAAAATAGGGACTTGAGGGGTCAAATGGACTCCGATTCTTGTGATTTTGATATGTATAGACTCGTGGCGAGATGAGGAATACATTGATGTAAATTTTCTAATTTTTCGAGAAGTGGGCCCGGGGCTCAAGATTTGCTAGTTTCGAGATTTTTGCTATTTTCGATTGTTTTCGATTGGGTACTGTCCCATTGGCGTATTGTGATGTATTTGCTCTGATATTGGATAGATTCGACGCGCGTGGAGGCCGGTTTGAGGGGAAAAGGCATCGTGAGCTAGATATTTCACCGGTTCGAGGTGATTAATGATTGTAAATGATATCCTGAGGGTTTGAAACCTCGGATTTGCACAATGCTATATTGAGGTGACTTGCACGCCGGATAGAGAGCGTGGGGTAGAGCACCGTTGGGGATTGTGACTTGGTCCGTCCCGATTGTTGATTTTTACCGCGTATTTCACTATGACTTGTTATTTTTCACTATGACTTGGGCTTATTGCTGACTGTTTGAACTCCTTGTGAGCTATCATCACGGTTTTACTCACTATTTGAAATATTATTTGAACTCGGTCCATTTGAATTTCACTATTTCATGAACTCAGCTATATTTTTACCCAACCTTGAGTTTTTAACTGATATTGAACCATTGTTTGAGGTGAGCATTATTGTTTTACTGATGCCCGAGGGTCTTATGATTATTTTTGGACTGATTGAGGCCGAGGGCCATATGTGAGGATATGTTGAGTGATGTGAGGAGGCTTTCAGGCCTCGAGTGTATTGTGAGGAGGATTTCAGGCATCGAGTGTATTGTGAGGAGGCTTTCAGGCCTCCAGTGTATTGTGAGAAGGCTTTCAGGCCTCGAGCATATTGTGAGGAGGATTTCAGGCCTTGAGTGTATTGTGAGGAGGCTTTTCAGGCCTTGAGTGTATTGTGAGAAGGCTTTTGGGCCTCATATTGATATGTACAGGCTTTCAGGTCTTATTATGATAGCGCTTGGGCTGTAGGAGCCCCTCCGGAGTCTGCACACCCACAGTGAGCGCGGGTACCCATGTGATGTGATACTGAGCCCGAGGGGCTGACACTGTTCTGTGTGATGTGATACTGAGACCGAGGAGCTGACACTGTTCTGAGTGATGTGATACTGAGCCCGAGGGGCTGATACTGTTCTGAGCGATTGATATTGAGCTCGAGGGGCTGGTACTGTTTTTGAGATGTGCCCGAGGGGCAGACTTTATGTGCTCATCTTGCATATTTAATTGCCTTTTTACCTGCTATATTGTGGTACTTGTGCCCGAGGGGCAGATTTTCCGTGCTTATCAGCACTAATTGTTTTGAAATAGTTTTCGTAATTATTGAAAAGACCATTTTCAAAAGAGATTTGAACTGAGCCAAGGCATTTCTAAAGATATCATATATGTTCGGTATTTATCTAAGAAAATTGTACCCGGCTTCTATACAGTATGTTGGTTGCTTTATGTGATTTCTTGCTGCTCAGTTATTATTTACCTTTATTACTCACTAAGTTTGAGTACTCACTTTACTCCCTGCACCTCGCGTGCAGTTGCAGGTATTTATTCACCCGGTAGCGGGTAGTGGCCGCGTGGAGGCAGAGTTGTAAAGGCTTAGCGAGGTGACTGCCAGCGTTCGCAGCACCACTGTCCCTTTTATCCTATTCATTAGTATTACTCAGTATATTTCTAGACTGTAAAGTGGGGATTTCATTCTTATAGATGCTCGTGACTTGTGATACCCCGATTTCGGGCTAAGTCGGGATGGGTTCCCTATCTTATCACGTTATTCCGCATTAGAATTTTATTATCTATGATTCAGACTTATTAATGCTAAGTAACTTTTAAAAGAGGCGTTGTTGTTCTGTTGGCTGGCCTTGTCTTCACGAGATGCGCCATCACGACCGGGTTTGGGGAATTGGGTCGTGACAAAGAATGACTTACATATGTTTTTCCTTGAAAATTTCTCAAAGTCACCTCTCCCCAAGCTCCAAGATTCCAAAAATGTGTTAGGAGCGGTTCGAACCCTTTTGTATTGATCTATGCATTTAAAAATCAAGAATCAATATTTTCCAGAAAAGTGCAATTATGTGGTCTAGAATGCGGTCGCATACTAGTTATGCGGACAACATATTTTCCACAAGTGAGTCAGTGTGTTGGCCAAAATTGAAGTCAACAATGCGGCCAATTATGCGATCACAAAATCAAAATGTGGACCGCATAGTCGTCGCATTATTTCCTTGGGATTTTGTGAAGGTTAGTTCTGCGGTGCACTTTGTGACCATAGAACGTGAATGCGGACCGCATTTATGCCACAAACTCAGTAAGTGTGTTTGGTTTTGGGAAGCATTTTGCGGTCCATTATGAGGACCGCATGTCGACTTTGCGATCGTTAACCTGACTCGGGGCTCCAATTTTCTATGTTTTAAATCTGACCCTCTATCAATATAACCGGTGTTATAGCTCATTTTGAGAATATTTTTTGATACTTTAGAGAGAGAGAAAGAGGGTCTTAGAGAGGGAAGGTTCTTCCCATGAAATTTTTTCCATGAAACCTTGCAAAATCATTGAAGATAATCAAGTGAGGGACCTAAATCTTCACACCAAGAGGTAAGAAACTTGACCCCTAATCTCAGGTTTCAAATTCACCCTAGAATGAGTACTTAGCTTGCGGGTTCATGGTTATAAAAATGAATTTCTTGCATGCATATCAAGCCATAGTGTATTGGAAGATATGGTACTAAAAAGAAGGAAATTAGGGAATAAAATGATAGAAATTCTCAAAAAGGACCTAAGCTCATAATGCACCTTTAGTGTTTGATAATATGCTTAAACATGCTAAAATCTCAAGCTCATCTCTAATTCTCGGTTCAATTTGCAATTCTTACACAATATATCGAAGTGATAAGGGTTTCAGAATTTTTTAAGGATTAAGGAAAGCTATATTGAGGTATGTATGGCCAAAACCACCTTTTATTAGAAATTGAGTTCCGTTGCCATTTACGCAAGTGTGGTAAGGCTAGAATTGATTGATGTATTGATTGTTATTTCATATTAATCGATTTGCAAATATATATATATATACACACACACACACACACAAATGAAGGATGTGCGTGAATGTGAGTAATATTCTATTCTTGATATTTAGAGGAGTGTGAAGAGTACGAACCATGTGCTGAAATTCCTAGGTTGTAAGCCAAAATTAAAACTGAGATTTTTATGTTAACTATATGAAAACTTACCTTGGCATGCAAGTTGAATTGCTAGTGTGCACCTATGACCATAAAATTGCAAGATGAATATTGAAAGTGGAATGGTGTGATAGATGTGGCCCTAAGTGCCAATGAGTTGATGTGATCTATGCGCATAAAGACTCAAATGAGATGATTAATGAGAAAGGAACAATGCCTAGGTAAGGCGGCCTAGACGATCAAGCCATGATCAGACACCATGCCGCACACATGGTAGTGATGTGCAAACATTGAATTCCAGAAAAAAGGAAACGAAATGGTGATTGAGGTATATGTCTCAAGTGAGGCGACCTAGCCGATCGGGTCGTGATTGTACTCCGCTCAAGATAGAGGTGGTGTTGAGAATCAGTGATGAGCATATGAAAGAAATGCCCCAAACTAAGATTATGGAAATTATATGGAAGACTATATGGTTCATTTATGTGATGATGTGGTGTCCGGTCAAAACTTTTGAATTACTCTTGTGATTTTCTTGTTCTTGCTTGATAGTTCTTTCTAGTAAAATGACATTTAGTTATACATACTATTACTATTCTATGGTACTAACGTCCCTTTTTTCGGGGTCGCTATATTTTTTTAAATGAATGTAGGTGGCTCCATTGCGGATAGTGCCAATCGCGCGTAGTAGGTTACCTTCTTCTCAAAGTCTTGGTGAGCCCCTTCTTCCTCCAAGGAGTTGTATTGTATATCTTTTGTTGTTGTGAACTTCTATTTTTGAGGAATAGCTGGGGCCTTGTTGCTGGCATTATCGTACTTATCTTCTATATCGTTAGAGACTCCGTAGACATATGTGTGGGTCATGTACGTGTGTTGTGGGGTTCATGAACTATGTTGTAAGTATAAACTCATGCTATAAACTGTAATTTATGGGAATTTGGGAAACTATCTTTAACTATGGTTTAAGCCTGTAATATAAAATAAATTAACAGTGTTGAATGTAACTTCTTTCCCAACTTAAATAAAAAGGAAACATGACCATCTTATTTATGAAGAGTTGGGTAGGAAGTGTGTGACGAGGCTTGCTCGGTTGGGTTCACTCGATCGAGTGCTGATCGCGCCTCCTGAGGTTGGGGCGTGACATTTCTGCTCAGACTTCCCTAGGTCGCTGCCCTCGATCGATGCGCCCGATCGCGGGCCCTGATCTTGAACTCAATTGGCCTCTATCCTAACCTCAATCCTTACCTCGATTCTAACCTCGGTTGTGCCCTCTCGATTCTGCCCTCGATTCTGACCTCGATCATGGACTTGATCATGACCTCGATCATGACCTTGATTTTGACAGATGATGGAAACCAGAAGAATCACACAAGGAGATATCAATCATCAACCAAAGTCAAAAAATGATCCGTTAACCACTGGAAACTCACCTGGGGCCCTCGGAACCTCAACCAAACATACCAACAAGTCCTAAAATATGATACAAACTTAATCGAAACATCAATCACATTAAACAACGCTAAAATCACAAATCACACACCAATTCAAGCTTAATGAAACTAAGAACTTCCAACTTCTATAATCGATGTTGAAACCTATCAATTCAAGTCTATTTGACCTTAAATTTTGTACACAAGTCATAAATAATATAACGATGCTATAAAAATTTTCAGAATTGGATTCTGACCACGATATCAAAAAGTCAACTTTCCGGCCAACTTCCAAACTTAAATTTCCTATTTTCACCGTTTCAAGCATAATTATACCGCGAACCTCCAAATCACAATCTGGACGTGCTCCTAAGTCCAAAATTACCCAACGGAGCTAACAGAACTATCAAAAATCCAATATGAGGTCAAATACTAAAAAATCAAACTTGGTCAAACTGTTCAAATTTAAAGCTTCTAGTTGAGAACTATTCTTCCAAATCAATTTCGAATAATCTGAAAACCAAGATTGATGATTCACATAAGTCATAATATATGAAACGATGCTACTCCAGACTTCAAATAGCTGAACGATATGGAAATGCTTAAAACGACCGGTCTGGTTGTTATATCTGGAGTTTCATTATTTCTAATTAATTTGATGCAGTATGTAATACTTGAGTTTTGTATAATTCCAGTATATTTTACGGGAAGTCTCATGTCTGTAAGCTTGTTGTCCAGTATGTTATACTGGATTAGAGTGTTTAGATTAAAGTTTTATTTCATTTGTGATTACTTTTTTTGAATGATCAATTTTTTATTTTATTTTTTATTATGCTCTTTGATTATGTTTCTTCTTTATACCCCGATATTTGATTCTGGAGTTTTATTATTTCTAATTAATTTGATCTAATATATTATACTGGAAGACTTCCATCTGTAGGCATTTTTTTCCAATACTTTAAACTGGATGACTTATGTTTATATTTTGGTGTTGTTATATATACTGGATTCTGATCGTGTTTACTAATCTATTTGTAATATGCTTTATTTTCATGATTTTATTGAAATGGAATCTTCAAGTAGTATATTGAAGGTACGTATTTCTGAAATATTGATGTTTTTGTTGTTATATATACTGGATTCTGATCGTGTTTACTAATCTATTTGTAATATGCTTTATTTTCATGATTTTATTGAAATGGAATCTTCAAGTAGTATATTGAAGGTACGTATTTCTGAAATATTGATGTTTTTGTTGTTATATATACTGGATTCTGATCGTGTTTACTAATCTATTTGTAATATGCTTTATTTTCATGATTTTATTGAAATGGAATCTTCAAGTAGTATATTGAAGGTACGTATTTCTGAAATATTGATGTTTTTGTTGTTATATATACTGGATTCTGATCGTGTTTACTAATCTATTTGTAATATGCTTTATTTTCATGATTTTATTGAAATGGAATATTCAAGTAGTATATTGAAGGTACGTATTTCTGAAATATTGATGTTTTTATCTTAAAATTATATGAAATGTTGCTTATATGTGTTGTATTTTAATTTTAAGAGGGAGACATATTTTATGGCTTTAAGTAGTGATTTCCTGCTGATTGTTATTGGAACGACGATCGAAATTTTAAGAAAATTATTTCATCCTTTTTGTTTGGAACTCAAATGGATGTGTTAAAGAACAATGTATTTGGGAAGTTTTTAGAGTTGAATGAAGTAAGTCGCTCTAGGAAGTTGACTCATTGTATGTTGCTATCTCAAGTTTTTTACAAGGATAAAAGCAAAATGGTTTTTAGAGTTTTTGGGCATGATGTAACATTTAGAGAAATGATTTCCACAATATTATTGGGCATAAGATTAAGGCATCAGATTATAGTTTCATTGACGCTAGAGGGAACCATTTGAAGGAACAATATTTCTCTGAAGTGAAAAAGGGTTTGAAGGTAGAGACTTTGTACAAACTTATGCAAAAGCGGTCTCGATTACGTGATAGTGCAGCATATGATGTATGTGTTAATGTCGGGGTCTGCGATGAAGATGCAGTAAAGCTTCCTCAGATTTATCTACTTGTGGGTAAATTTGAAGGTCGAAATATAAGTGATCGTTCTATGAAAATTATAGAAGACGAAGAGTTTTGTACTTCTTTTCCATGGGGAAGTTTCTGTTTTGATGAGTTTATTAATAATTTGTCTCATCTTTTAACAACTGAGTCAGTGAAAAAGAAACCAACTGGTACGATCGCATCTTATATGGCGCTTGGATTTTTATTTTTGTTCAATGTATGGATAATGGAAGTATTTAATAATTTCCGTCAATTTTCAAAATATGAGGATCGAGGGCTAATTAAGATATTTTCTTACTCAAGTATTGGATGTCCAAAATAAGACCCACTTTACAATGATTTCTTTATAAATGCAAGTGTAAGTTACTAGTATACGAATTTTTATCATATTTCTGCGCTTATATATTTTGTTTAATCTAATTTTTTTATCTTTTTGTTTATTTAATATAGAAGTTTAAGGTTTTCAAGGTGAATCCATCATATCTTCTCTAACATTCATCAAAAGTTAATGTTAGCGACATTGTCAATGTAAGATGTTGTTTCTCTGACTTTAATTAGTCTTACTTTTAATTTATTTCTTCTATCGTATACAAGATTTTGGTTCTGATAACTTGCATTTTAAATTTTGATTTCTGTATATTACTCTGGGAATCTGTTCTCAGAAGCATTATTTTCCTGGTTGTTCTACAGGAAAGTGAAATATACTCGATCAGTATAATTTGCTAGATTAGTATTATACTCTACTAGAGATACACTGTATAAGTATATTGTACTAGATTAGTCAAATATTTATACTGGATGATAATAACACTCAATTATTTTAATATAATTTATGAGTTTTATATATTCATATCATATGCTTCAATAGTATAATTTAATGGATGACTATAATCTACTCAATCTGTATAGTATACTGGATACCCTTAATATTCTCTATCAATAAATGATACTGGATAAATATAATATGTTTTATTTCACCATGTTTATCTTTTCTAATAACTTACAATACAAAATTATTTGCTAGCCTTCTTGAATTATTTCTACACTCGATAAGAATGTTCCTATGTTATGATGCTGAAATTCTCAGTAGAGAAACCAAAACTTTCATTTTTCTTTCCTTTCCTTTCCTTCTCAGAGGGTATCGGCCAAAGTTGAAGATGAAAAAAAAAATATTAAAGCTACTTGAAAAAATAAGAAGGCACATGTTGATAAGTCTGTTAAGGTAATTAACTAGTTTGGTACTTTTTTGTGCTGATTTTGTTGATACAATAATATATTTTAAGTTAATATTATTTATTCATTGTTATAGGTTATTAATGAGATGCTTGGTATAGTTTTAAAATTCATTCAATAATTTAATGAAGGCAGTAAAAAGAATTATCATCATGGCTTGTTGAATGATGAAGATGGAAACAATGAATTGAGAGATTGTTCCACATTTTCATTGGAAAAATATGACAAAAGTAGTGAACATGGAAATAGTTAAAATAATGAACCAAGAGATGATATTGATGGAGTGAAATATTCTAATAGAGATATTGATCAAAATTCATTAGGTGGTGATGCTGGTGGAGAGGATTATTCTAATAGAGGTTTTGCTCATTTGTCGAGTGACAAACCGGATGAACAATAGGATGATGTTGGTTTACAAAAACAGGATGAACAATGCAATAAGGAGTTTGAGGAGACATGAACTTCTATTTCAATGCCAACAATCATGGATATTAAGTCAGTCCATGGAGGACCAAATAAAGAAGTTATTCATAAAGGTCGAGCACAATTTAGTTTAATACTATCAGCCATGGATATTGATTCAGTTCGTGGAGCTCAAAATAAGAAGTTACTAATGAAGTACTAGAAGCTAGTGGAATTTCAGTGAAAGGTCCTTGTGATGAATTAAGAGCAGACTATAATGCAGTTAAACCAGTTCTTTCTGCTGGTACAAATGTTGATGCTATCATAGATGAGATAGCTGATGGGACATATGATCTTTCTACACCAAAGTGCAGTCAAGATGTTTTTCCAAATAGCGCACCTGCATCCTCAATGGCATCAGTCATGGATATTGATTTAGTTGATACAGTATGAGATAAAGAAGGTGGAGATGAAGGTGCAACTACCATTGGAGATTTACTGAAAAGTCCTTCTTGTGATGAAGAAAGAGCATGCTATACAGTAGTTGAACTAGTTCTTTCAACTGGTACAAATGTTGATGCTATCATTAAGAAATAGCTTACAGGACATATGATCATTCTACACCACAGTGCAGTGAAGATATTTTGCAAAATGCATCAGCTGCATCGTTAATTCCATCAGTCATGGATATTGAATCAGTCCATGGAGGACAAAATAATAAAGGTATTGATGAAGCTGCAACAACTATTGGAGGTTTAGTAAAAGGTTCTTGTGATGAAGATACTACTAATGAACATGTATCAAGTGATGAAAATTTAGTAAAAAGTCCATGTAATGAAGAAAGAGCAGAATGTAGTACACCTGATCAAGTTCGGTCAGTTGGTACGAATGTTGCTTCTATCATGGAAAAAATAGCTGATGGGGCATATTAAATTTTAACACCACAATGTAGTCAAGGTAAGAGGCAAAATAGCGGAGCTGCATCATCAATGCTATCAGCCATGGATGTTGAATCAGTCCATGATGAAAAAAAATAATGTACTGATCGAGATGCACCAAATGGTACGGATATAGTGAAAGGCCCTTTTGTGATGAAGAAAGAGCAAATTATAGTCTAGATGAAACCGATCTCAGAGCTGGTACAGATATTGATGCTATTGTTAGAAAAATAAATGATAGGATATATGCTTTTTTCACAGCTCAGTCCAGTCAAAATATTTTATAAAATAGCATACTTACACTATCTGAGGGAAGTGGAACAAATGCTGTAATAGCAGATCTTGAAGCTATTTTGCATGATATTGAACATGGGAATACAATTTCGGATTCACCTGAAGAGGAACAACATATTTCTATATCAAAATTGAACGTACCATCTGGACCAAAGGAAAGGCAACCTGAGTCTATTGGTCTAGAAACTCTTTCTTATATATGCATGCAAGAAAGTGAAGGTAATATGCAAGTAAATGAAAGAGTGTTGATAGAAAAAGCACCTCTTATTTTTCATGAAATTATTGAAATGATTCAGCAGGTTAGTGTTTTCAGTTTTATTATTTTATTTAACAGTTGTAAAATATTATAATATACCTTCATCTCGGCATTTCTTTTTTGTTTTTTAAAGAAGTGAAACTATTCGTATACTAGAAAAAGAAAGAGGAAATATGTGGTTTCGTGCCCTAATTTTAATTTTTTGACTAAGTCAAGTCAATCAAGTGATAATGCAATGGATTATGAACCTACCAACATCAATACTTCTGTTGATCATGACCCTGCCGAACACTCTATTGCTGCTGATATGGACAAAAATAATTTTGATAAAAGACTATTTTATATTCAAGTGTGGATGACGGAGTTTTATTTCTCCTCTTAAAATTGTTAAGCCTGTTGCTCACTTGGATGATGTCACGACCCAAAACTGAACCCATCGTAATGGTGCCTATCGTGGAACTAGGCCAGCATCAACTTAATAAAATAACACAAAAGTAATAAGTTTGAAAATATTTAATAGAAGCTTTTAACATTTAAAGAAACTGTTTGAACATAAGAAATTCCAAGATGAGATACAATCTAGCCTAAAACCAGGGCGTCACTGAGTGCATGAGCGTCTAAAGGAAAACATAGTCTATTATGACGTTCAAGGAAACAAACTGAAATACATCTAGAGATGGAGATGGAGAGTCAAGGCCTGCAAACATCGTGTAGATACCTCAATAGTCTCCTAAAGTCTTGATCAGCGACTGCCACTAGGACCAAAAGTGCCTGGATCTGCACACAAGGTGAAGGGGGTAATGTGAGTATATTAACTCAGTAAGTAACATGTCCAAACTATGGGCTGAAAGGTACTGACGAACTCAACCTCAACAGATATAATAGAATCAATGTAAAGAAACGTACGCATGCTTTCAGTTAAATAAACAACTCAAAGTGTTAAGGTAAATTCATATCTGAACAATTTAAGATATATAACTCAACTTCCTCTACATGCCAATGCATCAACTGTATGAAATTCACAATGTACTCCCACTCTCAAGTTATCAACCACTCGGTACTGGATATGGTCATCTAGCCCAGGGAAATCTATCCGAGAAAATATACAACACTGGCTGTGTGTTACTCAGTACCGAGGAAAAAGATCAATCCAACATGAGGATAAATCGATCTCTAGGTATATATTTAAATACACAATAACTTGGTATCATATATGACCATTTGACCCAGGGAAATCCATCTCGAAACATACTAATCACTGACTATAAGTCACCGGTATTGAGGAAAAAAGGGTAATCCCACCATGTGGAGAAATCCATCTCCAGATATCAATACTTTGGACAAATCCATATCTAAGGAAATCCATCCTTCAATAATATTATACGTGACTACTATAGTTGTGCATACTCCGGGGGGGCTTCTATGGCCCAAGCATTATTATAATCAATACAACTACTGCAGCATGTAACATGACCCCATAACTGTCACTCATAATCAGGATCTCCTCCTCACTCAATCATCACTTTCCAGTCTCACCCACAGGCTCACAATGTCATGGAAAGTAGCCTAGAAACAATAATATTCTATGCCAATAATAAAAACAGAGACTGAGATATGATATAAAATGCATGAATATGACTGTGTACAAATAATAATGAAATTAGTTAAATGACAGCAAAAAATTACCACTAGGGTCCCAATTGTACCAGCATGAAGCCCTAAAATCGTACTACCTTGTTTACAGCTCAATTACTTTATCACCTAATAGAAACTCGGACATGAAAAAGAAAGAGTCATTAAAAATGCCATGGAATGAACCAGGTCACAATTCTCATGGTGCAAGCCCGCATGCCATCACTTGGCATGTGTGTCACATCATTACTAACCGGGGTTTTAAACCCTCAAACAAAGTTTGAAAGCGTTACTTACCTCAAACCAAGCAAAAATCCTACTCCGCAACCCCTTAGCCTCTCGACTCGGCCTCCAAATATCCCGAATCTAGCCACAAGCAATACAATACAATCAATATAGGATAAAGGAACCAATTCCAAAAGAAACATACCAAATTATAGGCCAAATCCCAAAATTCACTCAAACACGACCCTCGGGCCCACTTCTCAAAATTTGACAAAAGCCATAAAACTAGAAAGCCCATCCACTCACGAGTCTACCCATACCAATTTTATCAAAATCCGACATTATTTGATCCCTCAAATCCCAAAATTACTCTCTCAAAAATCCCAAGTTCTAACCCCTTGTTTCTCTTCAAAAATCCTATTTAATAGGTAGGACAGCAATAGGAAATCACCATAGCTAATGATAATAGAGCTCAAGAAACTTACCTTAGTGAAAACCCTTGAATTGTAACGACTCGGCCGGTCGTTTCAAGATTTATAGACTGGTTCCCTATTTTTTTGCTTCATTTGTGTTCTTCAGCTATATTATGTCTTACCGGGTCAGTTTGTTTGAGTCCGGAGTGGTTTTTGAGTAAATTGAGACACTTAGTCTCTTAAGAGAAAATTTAAGTTGGAAAAGTTGACCGGATGTTGATTTATGTGTAGACGACCTCATATTTGAATTATGATGGTTCGGTTAGCTCTGTTAGGTTATTTTGGAATTAAGAGCATGTCTGAAATATGATTTGGAGGTCTGTAGTAGAATTATGCTTGAATTGGTGAAAGCTAGAATTTGATGATTTTGGCTAGAGTGGAAATATTGATATCATGGTCAAAATAGAATTCCAGAAGTTGGAATAGGTTCATGGTGTCATTTTTGACTTGTGTGTAAAATTTGGGCTCATTCGGACGTGGTTTAGCAGGTTTTGGCATCAATTGTGGAATTCGTAAGTTTATAAGTTCTCAGGCTTGAATCCAAGTGTAATTTGGTGTTTTGATGTTGTTTTGAGTAACTTGAAGGTTTGACTAAGTTTGTATGGGTTAATGACTTGTTGGTATGTTTGTTTGAGGTCCCCAGGGCCTCGAATATGTTTTGAGTGGTTAACGGATCATGTTTGAAAATTGGAGGAGTTGCTGAAGTTGGAACACAACTGTTATAGCCGCACATGCGAAGTGGGAGCCGCAGGAGCAGAAAAGGAGCCGCAGATGCGGCCATAGAGGAATTGAGCTAGAACCATAGGAGCAAGAAGGCAGTCTTATTTGTGAGACCTGGCGCACAGATGTGGAAATGAGAAAGTGGGATGGTTCCATAGAAGCGGACGGAGATGCGCAGGTGAGAGATTTGGCAGTAAATGCGAAGTCTGGATTTTTAAGTGACTTCCGTACATGCGATGGGAATTGCGCATGTAACGACCCGACCGGTCACTTTGAGCCCTAGCGCATGGTTCAGCAGTCTGAGGCCATGAGCAGCTTCATTTCAGGTGTTATGACTTGTACGCATGGTCGGAATCGAAATTCAGAAAGATCGAAGTTAAATTTAAATGAAAATTCTCATCTCAGAAGCTTAAAGTTGAAAGAATGAACTAGGATTGGATTTTTGAGTAAACAACCTCATAATTGGGATCTGAAGGTTTCAGCAGGTTCGTATGATGATTTCGGATTTGGGCGTATGCCCTGTGCGGGTTTTGGATAACCCGGGAGCGTTTTGGCGCCTATTGTGGAAGTTAGCATTTTGGAAGAAATTTCTTAAGTTTGGCTTGAAGTGCATTTCAGTGTTATCGATGCCCGTTTGGGATTCTGAGATTGGGAGTAGCTCCGTATGGTGATTATGGAGTCGGGAGCGTGATCGGAAGTGAATTCGGACGTCCGTAGGTCATTTTGAAGCCATTTGGCGAAAGATAGAAATTTGAAGGTTTTTGAGAAGTTTGACCGGAAGTGGACTTTTTGGTATCGGGGTCGGAGTCCAATTCCGGAAGTTGGAGTAGGTCCGTAATGCAAAATATGACTTGTGTGCAAAATTTGAAGTCAATCGGACGTGATTTGATAGGTTTAAACATCGAAAGTAGAAGTCGGAAAGTTCAAAGTTCATAAAGTTTGGATTGGAGGTCGATCGATGATTTTATCATTGTTTGATGTGATTTGAGGCTTCGAGCTGGTCCGTAATGTGTTTTGGGATTAGTTGGTATGATTGTTTGAAGTCCCGGGGGCCTCGGGTGGATTCCGGGTGGTTAACGGATAAAAAATTGGATTTTTGGAAGAGCTGAGTTTGCTGGTATCTGGTATTTCCGCTTCTGCGTAAATGGGGCCGCAGAAGTGGCCCCGCAGAAGCAAAGAAGAAGCTGCAGAAGTGGACGAGGGCGGGGGCAGGAAGGACAGCAGAAGCGGTGGGGCTGACCGCAGAAGCGGGAAGCCTGGGGTCGTTTGGAGTCGCAGAAGCGCAAGCGGTCCGTAGAAGTGGGACCGCGGAAGCGAGAAAGGCATCGCAGAAGCGAAAATGCCTGAAGGCAGAGGGTCATTTTAAAGCGTGGGTTTGAGTTCATCTCTCTCATTCTTCAGGGCTTGGGGTGATTTTGGGGAGCTTCAAGAGGGGATTTTCGTCGTCAATATTTGAGGTAAGTTATCCCCACCCATTTTGAGTTAAACATATCAATTTTGTGTGGATTTGGGCATGAAAATTAGTATAAAAATTGAGGTTTTCGTGGAAAACCTAGAAAATTATATTCTTGAATTTTGACCGCGATTTTGAGTAGGAAATTAAGAGAAAATTATATATTTGAGTTCCTAAGGTCATGGGCAAAGTTTATCTTCGAAAAAATTTCGAATTTCGGGAACGTGGGCCCGAGGGCATTTTTGTCAACTTTTCGTTCGGGGTTAAGAATTGATACAAATTGAGTTTTAGAGTTTAATTAAGCATATATTAATGGGTTTGAATGAGCATTGGCTAGTTTTGGAGCTTTTTGCGTTGGTTCGAGCTTTCGGAAGGATGTAGAGGGCCGGTTATGGATTTTCGGGCGAGGTGAGTCTTCTTTCTAATCTTGTGAGGGGGAATTTACCCCATAGGTGAAGTGAATGATTAAGTGCTCCTATTTATGGGGGCTACGTACGCACGAGGTGACGAGAGTCCGTGCGTAGCTATTATTATGCTACTGTCCGGGTAGTTAGGACCCATCAGCATGTTGTACTTGAATTAATTATGAACCCATCGATGACTTGAATTGTTTAAACCACCTTTGATTAGTAAACAAATTTAAAAGAGATTAAACATCATTCCTAAATTGTTAAAAAGAGAATTGGCCCTTCTTGGATAATTGCTCCATGTTGAATTCATGACTGATTGTCTGTATGTGTGTGTTTATTTTGGACCGGGCCGAATGCCTCAGAAGATTCATAGATGCATCTATAGGCACGCCGTCGGCCCTCGGCAAGTGCATATTTATTTCTGTTGGATCGGGCCGTCGCCTCGGTATGATTTGCGCATGCTTATATGGCTGCCTGGATTTATTTAAGCTGTTACATGCCTTACTATGGCTCGAGATCATATTGTTAATAATGAAAAGAAACCTTGGAAATTTCCTATGAAGGAATCACGTGTTTACTTGTTTCCTCTAATTGGATAAAAATCATGTTAGAAAATAAATCTACAGTTGATAAAAATCAAAGTTGAACATCTCGTCTCTAACCCTTCGGGATTAGGCAGGACACTCACTGAGTACACGTTGATTACGTACTCATACTACACTTCTGTGCATTTTTATTGCACAGGTATATATACACCTCTAGCAGCCTATTGGGCATAGCAGCATGGATGACACTGGGACTAGGTGAGGTGCATCATTTGAGGTGACCGCAGCTAGGGTAGTCCCTTCCAGTGTACTGTATTTACTTTTCACCCACTGTATTCCGGGTGGATATTGTATTTTATTTCTCTTATCAGTAGCTGCTCATGTGCTTGTGACACCGGGTTTCTGGGATGGTTTACAACGGATTTGTACTAATTGTCATTGTTTAAATTTGAATTCAAGTAGTGAACTTTTATTT
>MU666476.1:0-30841 GCA_026770625.1 Nicotiana glauca | reverse complement strand
CCCTTAGTGGATTTTGGGTCGTGACAACATGGTATCAGAGCACTAGGTTCCCGTCGGTCTCACGAGTCATGAGCAAGTCTAGTAGAGTCTCGCGGATTGGTACGGAGACGTCTGTACTTATCCTCGGGAGGCTATAGGGCTGTTATGAGTACTTCCCTTATTGATTTCCTTATCGTGCGGTTCGATTTCTTTGAGGCTTATGCCTTTGATTCCTTCCTACTCAATCTTACGCTACGCGAGCGCTTGCTAGAAATCGAGAATTTGAAGAATTGAAATGGCACTACAAATGTGGTGCGGGATGATTTTCTCGGTATAGTTAATTGGACTATTATAGTCGCTTTATGGAAGGGTATTCTATTATTCATCTCAGTAACAGAACTTCTAAGAGCCTTGAGGCTAGGCACAGGTTGCCATGATGCTCATGAGCGATTTTCCGTAGTGTTGTTGTGATGGTAGGATGTTTGCCCACGTGTCGGGGCAGTGGATGAATTGAAGGGAGGTTTACTCAGCGTGTAATCAAGGGATTCAGTATTTTATTTTCAGCAGGGGAAAAGGGAGTCGGATTAAGAATGGTCAGATGTGGGCTGGTGGAAGCAATGAAACGTGGTAATTGCAAGCGTGGTGGAGTTCCCCTCTACTTTGGGGTGCTGTTGTCCTAATTGGACGTACTAAGTTTATCGATGTTAAAATCTGCTACAATTCACCTTTATGGATGGATATTGTGAAATAGTATTGGAGTTACGACTGTCAGATATCACATGGTGCGGTGGTTTAAGATCAAATCAGAATTTCTACTATTGACGGATCGATAAAGATGACCTTTGGAAAGGCATAAAGATTAGCAGCTATTGTGGGTTCAAGTGCCATGAAGATAGGTTTTATATAAGGCAACAATTGAGCAGCAGAGTATGAGGAAAGACATGTGGGAAGTGTCAGGCCGTGTTTAAATTTCTAGAAGGCCAAGTATGAGAAGCAAGGTCGAGTGACCGATTAAGGAGATGAGTTCCGCCAAAGTGGGAGAGTGGGGAGTGTTGCATATGGGCTTGGTAGCAGGATGACTACGTGCCTTAAGGAGAGTTTGGATGGAATTGGGGATTTTAATGATTGGTGATTGAAGCCTGCACGTATGATGTCAAGTATGGGCTATAGGGCGGAAAGGAGCTGCTTGAAATGGAGGAGGGTGCAACTTAACCCTGAATTTGGAAGTATGTTGCCGCACATTTAATTGATGCCTGCAAGGGGAGAATGGACTTGTCCAACTAGAAGGTGAGCTCGGACTCAGGATGGGCTAATGGTGGCATAGTAAATGTACCCCGTGCAGCGGTGTGGGAAGATGTCGGGAGGTAATTTCCCTAGGTGGGATATTCCCTGTAAGCAGGTTAGCGGTCGCGTGGTTGGCGAAGCTTCTGCAAGGAATTATATTGGTTGTTCAACAAAGAGATCGATCGTGCGAATGTGGATGATGAGTTAAAATATGAAAGATGCGGGTTTACAGAAAGATTCCGAGAAATTTGATAAGTTATGGCGCAAGGTTATGTCAATAAGAGGTAAAAAGATCGGGCGAACTCAATAATTGTAGAATGATAGCTTCAAGTTAAGTGGGAGTGTCCCACCGCCTAATATTGGGTGGTATGATTAACTACTTGCATGATTTCTGGTTATTAGTATATTGATGGGTTATTTTAGCTATGAGAAAAGACCATAAGTGGTAATTCGAGCAAATGAATTGTTGGAGGCATGAGATGGTTGGCCTTATTGGCTCATGTTCAGACTTGGAAAAAGATTCAGGATTTATGCCTCGTATAGATGCAGGTTTCAGAGGAAGTGATTTCGCCGGGTGCTTCGCCGATAGAGTATTCGTAAGTTATAAGATCTATGGAGTGAGTTATATTCGGGACCAAGACAGAGTGGGTGGCTCTCAATAATGGTCCTAGTGAATTCAAGAGTTTAAGTGTGGTGCTCAATAATTTCTAGCCTATGGGTACAGTTAAGAATCAAGCTTTGTAGCAGCTTGTGAGAAGGTGCCCAGAATGTTCTATGATATTTTCACTTGTGATGTAGCATCTGAGTGGTATGAAATAGTTCGTGTGATTGGAGACAGCATGGTCTCATGATTCAAGGTCACTCGGGATGAGTGTGGATAGAGTATGTTATGTGTTGAATGAAGAAGTATTATTTCTAAGGAAATCACGGATTTAGTGGAAGGAAGTAGATTGATTAGCCATGGTTAACTTGGCATATTGGTAGTGGTGATTAGTTCATCCAGCGTGATCAAGTCATGCATGTGATTTGTGGCGGTGCGTGTGATGCTTGTCGGCCGCAATGGTTGATGTTATTTAGAAGCATTCTTCTGTTATGGCCTGTTATGAGTAGGCGGATCCCGGAAGGGTTATAGTGGCTTGGACCACTAATTAGAGATTGGCACATTCGATGGTTATGAGAATTCGCCTGCATGTTGCTATAGTTCTCCCGAAGTGAGTTAAATGAAAAGTTTTATATGATGAAGTGTTAGTCTATCAGTGGTTCCAGAGTTGTGATGGAAATCGTGTCTATCGTATATCGACACGTTGGGTGCAGTGAGTGGTATGGAATTTGAAGTGAGGATCAAGGTTGCAGTTTGGTAATGACTATGATGTCACGAGCTCGGATGAGCAGGAAGGGAGTCTCAGTATTTTGAGTAAGTTGGTAATGTCGTCAGTATCACCTGAGATCGGTGTTTTGTGAGAAAGGCTTTGCGCCCTGGTTAAGGATTCTTGATCGCTTTTTAGCATTGGTGCAGCCGGTGGTTTGGATGTGCAGACTCGTTAAATAATTCAGAAGGTTGTGGGAGTATGTCCCACAGGAAGATTTATAAGTGTGACATGTAGTCACTTGATTGAGTAGAGATTTAAACCAAGTATGAGGATTTTGGTTATATCATTAATTTGAGAATTTATGCCTGAATGGCACTCTATTTATTAGATTATGAACTGAGGAGGTTGCTCCAATTGTTATGGATGTTCTTTTGTGTTATGAGGAGGGGGAGGTTAGCATGGAACTTTGAAAGGTCATTGGCCTAGTTGGGCCCGATCAAGATTGGCTTGAGGTCAGTGGATGGATTTAAACGTGGAAGTAAGCCTTACGTCAGGCCAGTTGTGTTCATTTCAGTAATGCACTCTTGATGGAAGAGTAGCCGCGGTGTTATTTCGTGGTCAGCTATTTCATGTAGCTATATATTGTGCCGTATGAGTTGTGAGACAGCTTGGTAACTTCTTATGTGTTGAGGTTTCGCTTAGCAGTAATGCTATATGAGTAGGATGGCTCTTGAGATTTAGATCATGTATTGCACCTCAGTTGTGCTTGACTTTTGTAGCCTATAGCGCTATATGTGTCCTAAGGGATGGTATTATACACCTTAGCGTGTCTATGACCGATATTCGGTATTCTGTTGTAATGAGCAATCTAGCGATGTGCATCTCCTTTATTGAGTGCCATGATTATTCGGATCGGGTTGCGCGCCGCTACAGTGTGATGTCGAGTCTGGTTTCCTATATGCTACTTTTTGTGTGTTTCGCCTCCTACCTTTTAAGGAAAGTCCGTATTAGTGCGGGGGTTAGATAATTCCTTCCAGAGTTCGAATTCCTGTTTATGTTATGTTCGGATTGGTGGCCTTTTGGCACATTGTGGCATCATATGAGACTTTTGGATCGCATTCGAAGTGGCTTATTACCGGAGAAATTCGTACTGGGTGAGACGAGATTATGGGATTTAGGTTTAGTGCAATCTGAGTATATGAAGTATATTAAAGAGCAGAGATCATTATTTGGTTCATAATGTGGTAATGGTTCTTGTCAGAGGTATAGACTCAATGATTTGTTGATTCAGCAGTCGGTTATGAATTTCGGCGCATCTCTTCCCTCGTGTTAGTGTTATAAAAGTTAGAGCAAGACCTATGTAGGTCATTAGGTGCAATGGGAGCATATGATTCGTTGAATTTTTGACTAAGTTGATCGGAAAATGTTATTGTGGTCCCATGAGTAAAGTGATGCAAAATGTGACTTCAGCAAGGTTATGCAATCATGCTGGGTATAGCGTGTGGTGAATGATTTGGTGATCTTATGTTGAAATCAGGTCTGGCATAGAATTCTGGATGTTGGAATTGGGCTCTAAGGACTATTTGCTTGAATAAACGGAAATATCTTCATAATATATCGAGCTAATATGCTCAGCTAAGTTGTGGCAGTAGAGGAAGGTGCATAAGGTGCTAAACAATGATTTCAGACTACTTCGGTATAATTCTCAGCACGTTCGAGGACGAACGTATGTTTAAGTGGGAGAGAATGTAACGACCCGACCGGTCGTTTTGAGCCCTAGCGCGTCGTTCAGCAGTCTGAGGCCATGAGCAGCTTCATTTCAGGTGTTATGACTTGTACGCATGGTCGGAATCGAAATTCAGAAAGATCGGAGTTAAATTTAAATGAAAATTCTCATCTCAGAAGCTTAAAGTTGAAAGAATGAACTAGGATTGGATTTTTGAGTAAACGACCTCGGAATTGGGATCTGAAGGTTTCAGCAAGTTTGTATGATGATTTCGGACTTAAGCGTATGCCCGGTGCGGGTTTTGGATAACCCAGGAGTGTTTTGGCGCCTATTGTGGAAGTTAGCATTTTGGAATAAATTTCTTAAGTTTGGCTTGAAGTGCATTTCAGTGTTATCGATGAATGTTTGGGATTCCGAGACTGGGAGTAACTCCGTATGATGATTCTGGAGTTGGGAGCGCGATCCGAAGTGAATTCGGAGGTCCGTAGGTCATTTTGAAGACATTTGGCGAAAGATAGAAATTTGAAGGTTTTTGAGAAGTTTGACCGGAAGTGGACTTTTTGATATCAGGGTCGGAGTCCGATTCCGGAAGTTTGAGTAGGTCCGTAATGTAAAATATGACTTGTGTGCAAAATTTGAAGTCAATCGGACGTGATTTGATAGGTTTAAACATCGGAAGTAGAAGTCGGAAAGTTCAAAGTTCATAAAGTTTGGATTGGAGGTCGATTGATGATTTTATCGTTGTTTGATGTGATTTGAGGCCTCGAGCAGGTCCGTAATGTGTTTTGGGATTGGTTGATATGATTTTTTGAAGTCCCGGGGGCCTTGGGTGGATTCCGAGTGGTTAACGGATCAAAAATTGGATTTTTGGAAGAGCTGAGTTTGCTGGTATATGGTATTTCCGCTTCTGCGAAAATGGGACCGCAGAAGTGGCCCTGCAAAAGCGAAGAAGAAGCCGCAGAAGCAGACAAGGGCGGGGGCAGGAAGGACCGCAGAAGCAGTGGGGCTGACCGCAGAAGCGGAAAGCCTGGGGTCGTTTGGAGCCGCAGAAGCGGCAAGCGGTCCGCAGAAGCGGAAAGCCTGGGGTCGTTTGGAGCCGCAGAAGCGGCAAGCGGTCCGCAGAAGCGGGACCGCGGAAGCGGGACCGCGAAAGCGGGAAAGGCATCACAGAAGTGAAAATGCCTGAAGGCAGAGGGTCATTTTAAAGCGTGGGTTGAGTTCATTTCTCTCATTCTTCATGGCTTGGGGCGATTTTGGGGAGCTTCAAGAAGGGATTTTCGTCGTCAATATTTGAGGTAAGTTATCCCCACCTATTTTGAGTTAAACATATCAATTTTGTGTGGATTTGGGCATGAAAATTAGTATAAAAATTGAGGTTTTGGTGGAAAACCTAGAAAATTATATTCTTGGATTTTGACCACGATTTTGAGTAGGAAATTAAGAGAAAATTATATATTTGAGTTCCTAAGGTCATGGGCAAAGTTTATCTTCGAAAAAATTTCAGATTCTGGGCAAGTGGGCCCGAGGGCATTTTTGTCAACTTTTCGTTCGGGGTTAAGAATTGATACAAATTGAGTTGTAGAGCTTAATTAAGCATATATTAATGGGTTTGAATGACCATTGGCTAGTTTTGGAGCTTTTTGCGTTGGTTCGAGCTTTCAGAAGGATGTAGAGGGCGGTTATGGATCTTCGAGCGAGGTGAGTCTTCTTTCTAATCTTGTGAGGGGGAATTTATCCCATAGGTGAAGTGAATGATTAAGTGCTTCTATTTGTGGGGGCTACGTATGCACGAGGTGACGAGAGTCCGTGCGTAGCTGCTATTATGCTATTGTCCGTGTAGTTAGGACACATGAGCATGTTATACTTTAATTAATTATGAACCCATCGATGACTTGAATTGTTTAAACCACCTTTGATTAGTAAACAAATTTAAAAGAGATTAAACATCATTCCTGAATTTTTAAAAAGAGAATTGGCCCTTCTTGGATAATTGCTCCACGTTGAATTCAAGACTGATTGTCTCTCTGTGTGTGTTTATTTTGGACCGGGCTGAACGCCTCGACAGATTCATAGATGCATCTATAGGCGCGCCGTCGACCCTCGGCAAGTGCACATTTATTTCTGTTGGATCGGACCGTCGCCTCGGTATGATTTGTGCATTCTTATATGGCTGCCTGGAATTATTTAAGCTGTTACATGCCTCACTATTGCTCGAGATCATATTTTTAATAATGAAAAGAAACCTTGAAAATTTCCTATGAAGGAATTACGTGTTTACTTGTTTTCTCTAATTGGATAAAAATCATGTTAGAAAATAAATCCATTGTTGATATGTATATCGAGAATAAATAACCGTTGGACCATTAGAGTGTGTCAAAGTTTACCATCTCGTCTCTACCCCTTCGGGATTAGGCGGGACACTCACTGAGTACACGTTGATTACGTACTCATACTACACTTTTGTGCATTTTTGTTGCACAGGTATATATACACATCTAGCAGCCTATTGGGCGTAGCAGCATGGATGACGCTGGGATTAGTTGAGCTGTATCATTTGAGGCGACCGCAGCTAGGGTAGTCCCTTCCAGTGTACTGTATTTACTTTTCGCCGGCTGTATACCGGGCGGATATTGTATTTTATTTCTCTTATCAGTAGTTGCTCATGTACTTGTGACACCGGGTTTCTGGGATGGTTTACAGCGGATTTATACTAATTGTCATTATTTAAATTTGAATTCAAGTAGTGAAATTTTATTTATAAAAATGGAAGAAAAACCTTAGATTTTCAAAAGTATTAAAAGAGGAATTAATTGATAATTTAGTCGGCTGGCCTGACAGAGGTGTCCGGCGCCACCACGACCCTTAGTGGATTTTGGGTCGTGACAACATGGTATCAGAGCACTAGGTTACCGTCGGTCTCACGAGTCATGAGCAAGTCTAGTAGAGTCTCGCGGATCGGTACGGAGACGTCTGTACTTATCCTCGGGAGGCTATAGGGCTATTATGAGTACTTCCCTTCTTGATTTCCTTATCGTGCGGTTTGATTTCTTTGAGGCTTATGCCTTTAATTCCTTTCTACTCAATCTTACGCTACGCGAGCGCTTGCTAGAAATCGAGAATTTGAAGAATTGAAATGGCACTACAAATGTGGTGCGGGATGATTTTCCCGGTATAGTTAATTGGACTATTATAGTCGCTTTATGGAAGGGTATTCTATTATTCAGCTCAGTAACAGAACTTCTAAGAGCCTCGAGGCTAAGCACAGGTTGCCATAATGCTCATGAGCGATTTTCCGCAGTGTTGTTGTGATAGTAGGATGTTTGCCCAGGTGTCGGGGCAGTGGATGAATTGAAGGTAGGTTTACTCAGCGTGTAATCAAGGGATTCAGTATTTTATTTTGGGCAGGGGAAAAGGGAGTCGGATTAAGAATGGTCAGATATGGGCTGGTGGAAGTAATGAAACGTGGTAATTGCAAGCGTGGTGGAGTTCCCCTCTACTTTGGGGTGCTGTTGTCCTAATTGGACGTACTAAGTTTATCGACGTTAAAATCTGCTACAATTCGCCTTTATGGCAGGATATTGTGAAACAATATTGGAGTTACGACTGTCAGATATCGCATGGTGCGGTGGTTTAAGATCGAATCAGAATTTTTATTATTGACGGATCGATAAAGATGACCTTTGGAAAGGCTTAAAGATTAACAGCTATTGTGGGTTCAAGTGCCATGAAGATAGGTTTTATTTAAGGAAACAATTGAGCAGCAGAGTATGAGGAAAGACATGTGGGAAGCGTCAGGCGGTGTTTAAATTTTTAGAAGGCCAAGTATGAGAAGCAAGGTCGAGTGACCGATTAAGGAGATGAGTTCCGCCAAAGTGGGAGAGTGTCGAGTGTTGCATATGGGCTTGGTAGCAGGATGACTACATGCCTTAAGGAGAGTTGGATCGAATTGGGGATTTTAATGATTGGTGATTGAAGCCTGCATGTATGATGTGAATTATGGGCTATTATACGACAGAAGATTGATAGGGCGGAAACGAGCTGCTTGAAATGGAGGAGGGTGCAGCTTAACCCTGAATTTTGAAGTATGTTGCCACACATTTAATTGATGCCCGCGAGGGGAGAATGGACTTGTGCAACTGGAAGGTGAGCTCGGACTCAGGATGGGCTAATGGTGGCATAGTAAATGTACCCCGTGCAGCAACGTGGGAAGATGTCGGTAGGTAATTTCCCTAGGTGGGATATTCCCTGTAAGCAGGTTAGCGGTTGCGTGGTTGGTGAAGCTTCTGCAAGGAATTATATTGGTTGTTCAACAAAGAGATCGGTCGTGCGAATGTGGATGATGAGTCAGAATATGAAAGATGCGGGTTTACAGAAGGATTCCAAGAAATTTGATAAGTTATGGCGCAAGGTTATGTCAATAAGAGGTAAAAAGATCGGGCGAACTCAAGAATTGTAGAATGATGGCTTCAAGCTAAGTTGGAGAGTCCCACTGCCTAATATTGGGTGGTATGATTAACTACTTGCATGATTTCTAGTTATTAGTATATTGATGGGTTATTTTAGCTATGAGAAAAGACCATAAGTGGTAATTCGAGCAAATGAATTGTTGGAGGCATGAGATGGTTGGCCTTATTGGCTCATGTTCGGACTTGGAAAAAGATTCAGGATTTATGGCTCGTATAGATGCAGGTTTTAGAGGAAGTGATTTCTCCGAGTGCTTCGCCGATAGAGTATTCGTAAGTTATAAGATTTATGGAGTGAGTAATATTCGGGACCAAGACAGAGTGGGTGGCTCTCAATAATGGTCCTAGTGAATTCAGGAGTTTAAGTGTGGTGCTGAATAATTTCTAGCCTATGGGTACAGTTAAGAATAGAGCTTTGTAGCAGCTTATGAGAAGGTGCCCAAAATGTTCTGTGATATTTTTACTTGTGATGTAGCATCTGAGTGATATGAAATAGTTCGTGGGATTCGTGGATTTTGGGCAATCCTGCTCATATGGTTAAGAAGCGGATTTTGGATTTTGCGCCATATGCAGCATCACGGAAGCTAGGGATGTCGACCGCAGGTGCGATTCGATTGGGCAAAAAGTATAAAAAGGTGACTTCGCAAATTTTTGCTCATTTCTACCATTTTGAACACGGACTTTGGAGCATTGTCACACCTCCTTTTTTTACACACCTACCCCGAATGATAAATATATAAGGGATTTTTTCCAATTTAAGTGACATTATTTGAATTGGGATCATTTATTTATTTATTTTTTAGAGTTGCCACTTGGGATAGAATTGGTTTTTGGTGTCCCAAGTCACCGGTTTAATTTAATCCCAAATCGAGAAAAATTGTCGACTTCCCAATTAGATTCTGCGAAACAGAAATTCTGTGTAAGGAATTCTGTTGACCCGAGGGAAGGTATTAGGCACCCCCGGATCCCGTGGTTCTAGCACGGTCGCTTAAATTATTATAAATGGCTAAAAATCTAATTTTTATACATGCTCCAATCTATAGTGAAATTTTATAATTATTTACCGCGTTTAAATTATTTTTTATAAAAGTGAACGTCGTTTAAAAACGTATTTTCGGATCACGTCACATGAAATGCACCCGGATCCTCAACACATTCTTATTCAATGTTTTTGGATTTGGATTTGGGTTGCATGAAATGCACGCCCGTATTTTGGAAGGTAAAATTATTAAAGCACGCCTAAAGTGACTAACGTCGTTTTAACTTTGCGAAGGGCCGTGAAATTTGCTAAACGGTACGCTCCAAATGCTAAGTATTTTGATTAAGTAAATAATGAGGGCCCCCAAATTTGTATATTTTGTTTGGCGAGGCTTGTCTCACTTTTATTATTTAAAGGCCAATCTAAAGCGAACTAAAATTTCATTTATTTTTGTCTCTAAAAGGGCCTTAATTAATTAGCATCATTAATTACTATTATTAGAAAACCTTTCGCAGAATTCGAGCTTCAAACACAGGTCCACACTTGAACAAGAGGAAAACCTCCTAATTCAAATATGCCACCTAGCTTGGAAGGCCCAAAACCCGTATTATTATTAAGAAAAAAGTTTAACCGAAATTGCGCGAACGCATACGCAACCACAATCGTTTTTTTTTAAAACGTCCCTAAAAGCTTGCTACGAATATTAATCACTTTTAGGTCTAAACTAACACGTGGGCCATGCAATTGAAATTTTGTTCGGCACAGCACACCCCGAATCATTCTAAAAGATTGTCCTCGACTAAAGCAAACTAAAGAGGTTCATATGATTTTCCTAAGCTATTTCGAGATTAATGAAAGGTTAATATCATGGAGGAAATGAAGTAAATTAATTCTAGAAAAATGTATGCCAACTTATGGATTTCAAGAATATGGGCCATGTAGGATCTTATCACTTGGCTCAAATCTGATTTGTCTAAGTCCAAACTTACATCTATACCTAGCTTAGACCATACAAACCATTAAAATTTTAAAACAAAATCAGCCCCAATCATCTGCCACACATTCAAACACAATTCATTTTGTCTTTAAAAAAAAAAGAACAAAGTTAGAACACGAACTAAAATAATGAAAAAGGATTAAAAGCTTATTCAAACGAAACGCAACAGATCTAGACAAACCAACGAATAATCCAAAAACAACATATTAATGAATAGTACTAAAGAGAGGAAAGATGAACCTTTATAATAATGAGATAAACCTAGAGTTAGAACTCTGATCGGAACAAATGGAATGAAAACCGGATCTGACAACGACCCCGGCGAAACCTCGGACGCGAAACCACTCCGGCGACCTCGAAGCTTACCAAAACAAAACTCGAAACTACAGCGGTTCTATGTTGAGGCGCAACAGATTTTGGGTGGTTTAACAAATGATTATGGAGACTGATTAACAATGGAGGAGGATGGTAATTTCAGCAGGTTTGTTAGCTCTTGTTGGGGTTGTTCGGCAGCTTTTAATAGTAGTTTTGAGCTGAAGAAAATGGTGTTATTTAAGAAGGTTTTTGATTGATTTAAGGGGGTTTTGTTGAAGCTTTTTCTACTTCATTTGGTGGCTGATTTTTCTGGATGTAAATGGAGGCTTTTTGTTAAAGAAGAAGCTGATGGGGGCTGCAGCGGATCTGATTTTGCAGAGTGTTTTAGGTGTTAATTGTTGTGTGTTTTTAATGTGATGGGGTCTTGTGCGGGGGAGTAGTTTTGGGGGGAAAATATTTTTGGGAAAGATCTTTTTTAAGGAAAAATATTTTGGGGGAAGGTCTTTTGGGGGGAAAATATTTTGGGGGAAGATTTTTGGGGGGGAAATATTTTTGGAGGAAGTCCTCATATGGGAAAAAGTCTTTTTGGGGGAAAATATTTTTGGGGGAAGGGTTCTTCTAATTTTTATTCCCAATTTCTTTTTATCTTCTTTTTTTTTTATTAAAAATCCTAGAATTAAAAACCTAAATTATCTAAAATTATACTAATTATGAAAATTATAAAAACTACTTAATCCTAAATTAGAATAGAAAAATCAACAAAATAAAAAGGTATAAAAATAAAATATTTTTTGTGAATTTTAATTTTTATGAAAACCAAATGACTTCCGATAAAACCTAAATGCTATGCAAGATATTTTTTGGTATTAAAATATTAAAATGCATGAAAAGCAACTAAATAAAGGAAAATTCCTACAAAATCAATAAAAATTATTTTGATCTATTTTTAGGTGTTATCTTCATGTAGGACAAAAATCACATTCTTACAGCTGCCCCTCTTTGCTAGGAAACACGAAGAGTTTTCGGGCAAAGATAAAGTGAGCACTGTGAGGGATTTTTGCCGATTTGAAACTCCATGAGAAGCATTTTTTGAAAGAGTCTGACTGAACATTGCTTCCGAGGTTGCCTACATATCCTTGGCTATAAAGGAATCAAGTCAGGTGTAGTTCAGAAGTGAATGAGGCGATAGAGTGCCAGGGTTGAGAGCTGAGCGAGGCTCCATCAAGGTTACGTTCCGCGGTCCCGTTTATTACATCAAATCAAAATTAAAAAGCCTAACTAACCTATTAACTACGAGTTACAAGATTCCTATCTATAAATCTCTTGAAGCTTGATCTTGAGTCTTAGCTGGTTCTTGCTGTGGACTCCGATCTGAATCTTGATGCTTGCAAGCTGCAGGTGTTATTTCTTTCTGCAGCATTGGGTCAAAACGGGATCATCGGAGCTTGTGACTTCAATCAGATTTTGAGCAATCTGCACCCTTGTTTGCTTCACATTTGAGTTCATTTTTTTTGTTCTATTCTTCTTTTCTTTATTCTGCATTGAGACTCATTCCATCGGTCATTTCGTACCCTATGTCTTGAGGTCAACCTGCTTAAGATACCAAAACAAACAAACGAACAAAATTTTCTGCCCCAGATTTCACTAGGAAAATTTCGTGAGTTAGTTGTGACACATATCTAAGCGATCAAATCAGGATTGTGTGGGGAGATCCTCGGTTTTTTTATCGTGATTTGGGAAGAAAAAGCTCCACGGTTTTTTGGCTGGGAGATCCCCGATTTTTTGGCCGGGATTTGGAAAGAAAAAAAAGCTCCATGGTTTTTTAGTCGGAAGATCCTCAGTTTTATGCCGGGATTTGGAAAGAAAAAAGCTCCACGGTTTTTTGTCCAGGAGATCCTCGGTTTTTTGGCCGGGATTTGGAATGAGAAAAAGGCTCCACGATTTTTTGGCCGGGAGATCGTCAATTTTTTGGCCGGAATTTGGAAAGAAAAAGCTCCACGATTTTTTGGCCGGTAGATCCTCGGTTTTTTGGCCGGGATTTGGAAAGAAAAAAGCTCCACAATTTTTTGGCTGGGATTTGGAAAGAAAAAGGCCCAACAGTTTTTTGGCCATGAGATCCTCGATTTTTTGGCCGGGATTTGGAAAGAAAAGGCTCCACGGTTTTTGGCCGGGAGATCCTCAATTTTTTGGCCGAAATTTAGAAAAAAAAAGCTCCACGTTTTTTTGGCCGGGAGATCCTCGGTTTTTTTTTTGCCGGGATTTGAAAAGAAAAAGGCTATACGATTTTTTTGGCCGGGAGATCCTCGATTTTTTGGCCGAGATTTGGAAAGAGAAAAAGGATCCACGGTCTTTTGGCCGGGAGATCCTCGGTTTTTTGGCCGGAATTTGAAAAGAAAAAGCTCCACTGTTTTTTGGCCGGGAGATCCTCGATTTTTTGGCTGGGATTTGGAAAGAAAAAGGCTCATCAGTTTTTTGGCCGGGATTTGGAAAGAAAAGGCTCCACGGTTTTTGGCCAGGAGACCCTCGATTTTTTGGCCGGGACTTGGAAAGAAAAAGCTTCACGGTTTTTTGGCCGGGAGATCCTCGATTTTTTTTTTTTGGCCAGGATTTGGAAAGAAAAAGGCTCAACAACTTTTTGGCCGGGATTTTGAAAGAAAAGGCTCCACGGTTTTTGGCCAGGAGATCCTCGATTTTTTGGCCGGGATTTGAAAAGAAAAAGCTTCACGATTTTTTGGCCGGGAGATCCTCGATTTTTTTTTTGGCCGGGATTTGGAAAGAAAAAGGCTCTACGGTTTTTTTGGCTGGGAGATCCTCGGTTTTTTGGCCGAGATTTGGAAAGAGAAAAAGGCTCCACGATTTTTTGGCCGGGATTTGGAAAGAAAAAGCTCCACGGTTTTTTGGTCGGGAGATCCTCATTTTTTTGTCCGGAATTTGCAAAGAAAAAAGCTCCACAGTTTTTTGTCCGGGAGATCCTCGGTTTTTTGGCCGGGAGATCCTCGGTTTTTGGGCCGGGATTTGGAAAGAAAAGGCTCCGTAGTTTTTGGCCAAGAGATCCTCGATTTTTTGGCCGGAATTTAAAAAAAAAAATCTCCACGGTTTTTTGGCCGGGAGATCCTCAGTTTTTTTTTGCCCGGGATTTGGAAAGAAAAAGGCTCTACGGTTTTTTGGCCAGGAGATCCTCGGTTTTTTGGCCGAGATTTGGAAAGAAAAAGCTCCACGGTTTTTTGGCCGGGAGATCCTCGATTTTTCGGCCGGGATTTGAAAAGAAAAAAAACTCCACGATTTTTTGGCCAGGAGATCCTCGATTTTCTTGCCGGGATTTGGAAAGAAAAAGCTCCACGATTTTTTGGCTGGGAGATCCTCGGTTTTTTGGCCGGGATTTGAAAAGAAAAAGCTCCACAGTTTTTTGGCCGGGAGATCCTCGGTTTTTTGGCTGGGAGATCCTCGATTTTTTGGCCGTGACTTGGAAAGAAAAAGCTCCACGATTTTTTGGCAGGGAGATCCTCGGTTTTTTGGCCGGGATTTGGAAAGAAAAAACTCCACAGTTTTTTAGCAGGGAGATCCTCGATTTTTTGGCCGGGATTTGGAACGAAAAAGCTCAACGGTTTTTTGGCCGAGAGATCCTTGCTTTTTTGGTCGGAATTTGGAAAGAAAAAGCTCCTCTGCTACTATGATTTGTTTTTCTTTTGGGGTTTTCATTTTCATTTCTTTTCTTCGTCTTTTTCTCCTTCTTTTCTTCTTCTTTTATTTTTCCTTTTTATTTAGCAAAACACATTAAAGAATCTTGGGAAAACTTCCTTTTTGGTTGTTTTCCTGCTGCAAAGCTGTTTCAGCACTTGCGCATTTCATTTCTTTTAGGTTGCACCTGCTTCTTGCACGGTTGCTTTGAATAAAACCTGTTTTCAACAAAGAACAATTTGTTAGTTTGAACCGGTGGTTGATTTTGTGGCCTTGATCATTCCAATTGCTTGATCCCTGCCCCCTTTCCATTGAGAACTTTGCCGCTTCTTGGCCTTGAGGGTGAATCTCTTTTCAAACCGACCGGGTTCAACTCTCAGGGTTTCATTATGACTCGCCCGTGTGGGCTCTGGCCTTTTCACTTTATTCTTCCTTTGCCTTTGATTTTCTTTCTTTTCCAATGTCTTTGCTTCGAAAGCATCAACCACTATGGTCAGTCGGGATTGGCCTGAAGCACTCGCTGAGGCTGGGCATTTCTTCGGCTCTAATCAGGCGGAGCCCGATAGAACCAATCCTGCCACCTGTCTTTGTAGTAATTCCGGAATTAGTGTTAAACCAAAAGGGATTCAAGGAAGAAATTTTACAAAAGGCAAGCGAATGAGTTTAAACAGAAGCATCCCTTTCGGGGGAAAAGAAGGACTTATTTGGGGTGTGCATGCTGGCTTCAAATGAGCATGACATGCTTCTTGGACTGGACGCCCGACCCACACAAACTTTCCAGCTTCTCGTGAACCCATTGATCCGTATTTCAAAACCAAGGAACCTTGCCAGGACTATTTGAGTGATGAGATGTCTTCTTTTCGGCCGACAGCGTCCTTTGCGGGTTTTCTCCAATCACCCTCTCTCATTTGTCTTCTCACCATCGCCCGATAGTGCTCTTTGCGAGTTTTCACTAAGCGGACTCTCTCATTTTCAGTTTATTCACTCACCATCGCCTTATGGTGCCCGAAGGTTTTCACCGATAAGACTCTCTCATTTTATTTTTCTCAATTTGCATTGTGTCAGATTCAAACAATGATGTTTTTTGTTTTTTTTTTTTACTTCCCTGCTTTTGCCAATTGATCGGAAGGACTTGGACAAGGTCTTTTGGGTAAAAAGGATTTTGGGCGGAACTATAACTTTGGAACCGTTTCGGCGGATTCATAACCGAACAATCATATCATCTGCCCCAGTTTCAATTTTTGGGGAAATTGGAATTTTTGTTTTGGTGTGACTGAGCCTCAAGGAGAGGCTGCCTACGTACCCTTTCGGGATCAAGTCAAACGTATTTTAGGCGAAACATTGTTTCTTGTTTTTGTTTTTGTTTTTCTTTTCTTTCTTTTCTTTTTCTTTTTCTTTTCTTTTCTTTTTCTTTTTCTTTTTCTTTTCTTTTCTTTTTTCTTTTTCTTTTTCTTTTCTTTTCGTACTTCCGGGTTCCAAAGAGGGTAATCAAAGAAGCGTAACCGGCTCAAAAGGTTTACGAAGGATTGATAGTGTTTGGGGTAGCGGGAAGAAAAGCCTTCTTCATCTCAATTACACAAAAGCCATCACCCCAGGAGGTCTAGACATAGTACCTTTTTACTGCATCCGCATTGACTTCTATTTCAGGATCATTTCCTTCAATGTCTCCTAGATACAGTGCTCCTCTCGGAAATATTTTCCAGATGATGTATGGACTCTTCCGATTAGGTGCGAGTTTTCCTTCTGCTTCCTAGTGATGAGGGAGAATGTGTCTTAACACGAGTTGTCCCATTTCAAAATTCCTGGGACACACCTTCTTGTTGTAAGCGCGGGCCATTCTTTGTTGGTACAAATGCCCGGATGTGCCCTGAGTACAACACCCTTTTTTGTCGTAATGTATGGACCTTTCAAACTCGCGAACCAATTTTCCTTCAATTGTTCCAATTCTTTGTTTTATTTCCTCAAGGTTACCTCTTCATCATATTCCGGTTCTTGTTTCATTATTTCACAGTTTGACAGCATGTTTGAGTCTGGGAATGAAGTCCGTAAGCATGTCATGTTATTTAAAGCTGTATTATTAGAACTAAAAAGAAGAAATGAAGGGGAAAAATAGCAAAATCAGAAAAAAAAAAATGAACGATGAGATATTGATTTCATTTTTTTTTTTGGATATTTTGAAGATAACAGAGTTCACATTCGGGAATTTAAAGACACGAAACTAAAAAAACGTCTGAGTTACACCCTGAAATAACTCGGGATGTAGAAAAAGTGCCAGGGCTAGTATACCGGGACTCCCGCCCGATCGGGAATGGCGTAGCCTTCCAATTTTGGAGCTTGGCGATTGGTCCCAAGTATAACACCTCAGCAGTGCTAGTGTCCTCTCCCGGCTCAACCATGTTGGTTTTGTAAAGCATTTTCCTCATTGCCCCACATATTTCTTCACTTTCATACAAATGTACCACCTCATAATCGGCCCTTTTCGTTTTTTGAAAGAACACCTCGGCTTCCTCAGCATTCACAGGCTTCTTAGGCAGGAAACTCCTTCTGGTGGCCTTGTTTAGTTCCTCTACTTTTGAATATTTCTCATCATGGGGGTTTTCTAGCAGCTCTCCCAAGATCTCTTTAACCTTGTACGTAACCACCGTCTGATGATAATTCCATGGTGCCGCAGCAGGGTTCGTCATAGGATTCTGTGGTACGCATCCAATAACCACTGGCTCACTAAGCCGAGGTGGTTTGATTGTCCCCCGCACCACATAGGCTTGCTTGGGTACGTACATTTGTGTTCTTTTTTTTCAAATCGGTTTTCTTTTCTCGATCTGTCTTGGTAATTTTGCTCTTCTTTTCCACTTCCTCTTGCTTCGAGGCCACCTTTGGCTTTCTTTTCGCATCATCGATAGCAATTATAGCTTTAAGGCTGGATCAAACTCTCTATCTTCACAAATCATCCCGATTACTGGCCCATTGTTGTGAGAGGGCAGCAGATTATTGGTCACATTCGGGACATCCTCATTCTTCAACACAATTTTTCCTTGCTCTATTAAGTTCTCCACCATTTGTTTCAGAGACCAACAGTCATTAATATGATGGCCTTCTGCCCCTGAATGGTATGCACACCTGACATCAGCTCTGTAGGCAGGCGATGCCGGGTTTTGTCTGTTCTGAGTGACCGGCTGCAGTAGACCCATTTGGACAAGTTTCGGGAATAGACTAGAGTAATATTCAGCAATTGGGGGTAAAGTTTGGTTTACTGGTGGTTCCTGAGGATGGAAGTTATTCAGCGGAGGTCGAGGATTATAGTAATTCTGGTGGGGAGGCTGATCTCTTGGGAATGGAGGTTGATTTCTGTTGGCATGTGGTTGCGGTCGGGCAAAGGGTTGAGCGTTCATGACCGCATATGGTTGTGGGGCATAAGCCATATCAGGATGAGGCTAGTAGTGCTAAGAGGCTCTCCCAGAAAACACGGTGTCTCCTTGCCCCTGAGGCTGCCATAATCGTTTCTTCTTTCTTATTACCTTTGGCCATTCCTCCAGACCCTCCTTGGATGGCTTGGGAGGTTGCTCTTATGGCCGACTAGCTCAAGATTTTGCCCGTTTTTAGCCCTTTTCTACCATTTCTCCAAATTTTATTGCCTCTGCGAAAGGCTTTCCCATGGAGGACATCATATTTCTTCAGCCGTATAGGATTCAGAGGCCGGGACCCCCGAGATGGGGTTGTCTTCGGGCATGGGGATTGCAGGCAAAGTCATTTCAGATGACATCTCTATATTTCCTTTGGATCTGGTGAAGTATCGATGCGAGGCCAGCTTACCACAAACCAACCACTGCTTCTAAAAAGCTCAGCTGGGAATGACAGCAACAACGGTTAGTATGAAACAAATAACAGATAGGTAACCACACATTGGAGTGTGATGCACCTATACAATTAAATGAATATCTACATGTTTGCTTCGGTTGCGTGCGTCATCCCGGCTTTTCCTCTTATTCCTTTTCTCTTTTCTTTCTCTTTTTGTTTTGTTTTCTCTCATTTTCTTTTCCCTATTTTTCATTTTCTGCTTTTCCTTTTGGCCATGGGTTTTTTTTTCTCTCTTTTGTGTTTCGTCTTTATCTTGTTTTTTGCCTTTTATTTATTTGCCTCGTATTTCTCTTTTTTTCTTTTTATCAGGATTACGGTCGAATCTTATGTAGATTGCCTACGTATCATGACTCCGCATCAATCAGACCAAGCGTAGTTCTTGCAAATAAGGTAAATAAGGTAACTTTTTTTTTGGAATTTTTTTTTTTGGAATTTTTGAAAGAATGCTTTAAGGGAAATATTTTTGATTTTGATTTTTTATTTTTTGAAAGAAAGACTTCTAAAAATTCCTTTTCTTTTAATTGGAACTTTGAAAATTTTAGAAGTAAAAAGAAATATTTTGTTTGAATTTTGATTTATTTTCTCTTTTTCTAACATGAAAGAAAAATATATTTTTTTGGAATTTTGAAAGTTGCCTCTTAATTTTCGGAAGAGGGACTTTTATGAAAATATTTTGGATTTTTGAGCAACAAATATTTTTTGGGCTCAATTTTCAATTTTTTTTATTTTTTATTTTTTATTTATGAAAGAAAGACATCTAAGTATTTTAATGATTTATTTCGACCTACAAAGGAAAAAGTGACTATTTAAAGAAAAATGGGCTATTTAATGACTCATTTTAACCTAAAAGAAAAAGTGGCTATTTTTTCAAAATTTTTATTTAAGAAAACAAAGATTCGATTTTGTAGATACGGTCTTTCAGCACTTCCAAGGGGGAGATTTTAAGGCTGTGTCTGCCAACCGTTTAAAATGACTCATAGTGGTTGTTCTTGCAAAAATAGCCTTCCGGCGTCTTTTTGGGGACATTCGGCCTATTTTAACAAGAATGGCATCACCCGATTTATTTATGACAAAAATTAAAATTTTGACATTTTGGCTATTTTTGCAAAAGGGAGGTTGGACCCGATGAGGGTTGCCTACGTATCTCACATCCGGTGAGAATCAAAGCAGCGGCGTTCGGGTAGATTTGCCAAAATCCAAACTACTTTGACCAACAATTGTTCTCCTTTTTTTTTCCAAATATTTTCCCTTTTTTTTTTCATTTTTCGAAAAAACGGCAGCATTTCGGTACTATTTGGGTATTGGGTCTTATTTCAAACAAATGATTACCCTCACTTAGTCCTAACACTGCTATTTTTCATAATTTTTTACTCCTTATGCACAAACCGGTCAACATACACAGCCGAGCAAATAAATGCGCAAGTAGCACGTAAGATGCATCAGGATGGTCAATTCATTGAGGGATACCTATCCTAGACGGACCCAACCCCTGTGTTGAGTCCCGTAAGTCAAATGTACATGATGCAAATAAGCGTCCTACTAGGGATCCGGCATGAGTTTTTTTTTCTAAGTTTATCCCTAGGTTTATTGATCTAGACCTGTCTTACCCGAGCGAACAACTCGAGCCGAGGGGGAGGCAGCGTACCGGGGATACAGAAGCTCCGCCGGATTTGCAATTTATCCAACCTCGTTCTAAATTGGGAAAAACTCTAAATAGAAGAGAAGCTACACGAAGTGCACCCTTCTCCATGATGTAGAAGACTCAGAGGGAGGAAGGGATTCGTGACAGTTTATATATACAATTTCAACAAATATCAAAGCGGTAAAACATTTAGCACATATAGGATGGATATCAGATAAAGACAAATATAAAAATTATGCTAAGCTCGAATTCTTGAACCCTGAATCGGAATTCTAGGTACTGTTTCCACAGCAGAGTCGCCAGAGCTGTCACACCTCTTTTTTTACACACCTACCCCTAAGGATAAATGTATAAGGGTATTTTTCCAATTTAAGTGACATTATACGAATTGGGATCATTTATTTATTTTTTTAGAGTCGCCACCTGGGATAGGATTGGTTTTTGGTGTTCCAAGTCACCGGTTTAATTTAATCCCATATCGAGGAAAATTGACGAATTCCCAATTGGAGTTTGCGAACCAGAAATTCTGTATAAGGAATTCTGTTGACCCGAGGGAAGGTGTTAGGTACCCCCGGATCCCGTGGTTCTAACACTGTCGCTTAAATTATTCTAAATGGCTAAAAATCTAATTTTTATACATGCTCCAATCTATAGTGCAATATTATAATTATTTACTGCTTTTAAATTATTTTTTATGAAAGTGAACGTCGTTTAAAAACGTGTTTTCGGATCACGTCACATGAAATGCACCCGGATCCTCGACACATTCTTATTCAACGTTTTTGGATTTGGATTTGGGTTGCATGAAATGCACGCCCGTATTTTGGAAGGTAAAATTATTAAAGCGTGCCTAAAGTGACTAACATCTTTTTAACTTTGCGAAGGGCCGTGAAATTCGCTAAACGGCACGCTCCAAATGCTAAGTATGTTGATTAAGTAAATAATGAGGGCCCCGCAATTCGTATATTTTATTTGAGGAGACTCGTCTCACTTTTATTATTTAAAGGCCAATCTAAAGCGAACTAAGATTTCATTTATTTTTGTCTCTAAAAGGGCCTTAATTAATTAGCATCATTAATTACTATTATTAGAAAACCTTTCGCGGAATTCGAGCTTCAAACTCAGGTTCACACTTGAACAAGAGCAAAACTTCCTAATTCAAATATGCCACCAAGCTTGGAAGGCCCAAAACCCGTATTATTATTAAGAAAAAAGTCTAACCGAAATTGCGCGAACGCATACGCAACCACAATCGTTTTTTTTTAAAATGGCCCTAAAGGCTTGCTACGAATATTAATCACTTTTAGGTCTAAACTAACACGAGGGCCATGCAATTGAAATTTTGTTCGGCACATCACACCCCGAATCATTCTAAAAGATTGTCCTCGACTTAAGCAAACTAAAGAGATTCATATGATATTCCTAAGCTATTTCGAGATTAATGCAAGGTTAATGTCATGGAGGAAATGAAGTAAATTAATTCTAGAAAAATGTATGCTAACTTATGGATTTCAAGAATACGGGCCATGTAGGATCTTATCACTTGGATCTAATCTGATTTGTCTAAGTCCAAACTTACATCTATACCTAGCTTAGACCATACAAACCATTAAAATTTTAAAACAAAATCAGCCCCAACCATCTGCCACACATTCAAACACAATTCATTTTTTCTTTTAAAAAAAAGAACAAAATGAGAACACAAACTAAAATAATGAAAATGGATTAAAAGCTTATTCAAACGAAACGCAACAGATCTAGACAAACCAACGAATAATCCAAAAATAACATATTTGTCGCGCCCCAAATTCCGAGGGACATGACCGGCACTCGACCGGGTATCCCCAGTCAAGCGGACTTGGGTGCCTTTCCTATCCCACGTATTACCCCACATCTTCCATTACTTATTAGCCAAGTGAAATGACCATACGATTAATTTAGAACACCAATTCATTTCAAAACATAAACAAGGTACATGGTTACTAGCGTGGTTTACATTTTACATTGCCCCATTATACAAAATACATATTACATAAGTTCATGACCCACGTTTCCTGTCTACGGAGCCTCTACAGATGAAAGAAGTTAATATAATATTTGCCGGTAACAAGGCTCCGGCTATACCTTTTACAAATACCAAAACAAGATTCCAAAAGATAGGAACAGAAGCGGCATGAGCCACACAGGGCCCCAGAAGGAAAGGGGCTCACCAATTCTGCTGACCGGAAGTGAGGAGGAGCTACGATCGATGGACTGGAGTACCTGCTATAGATCCACCTACAATCATAACACGAATGTAGCGCCCCCGGCAAAAGGGACGTTAGTACATTTGAATTGTATTGGTATGTATGGACAAACTTTGTCCCAAGTAAACTCAAGTCGTACACAAGTAGAAAACAACAATAGAAGCAACAACCAATTCACACACGAAAAGTACAATCAAGCCAAAAAAGTTTCAATCCTCCGGGTTTCCCACCTTCCATAATGTCCACACCAATGATTTCACAAATTGCCCAAATATTTATTTCAAGAGTGATTTCGATCACTATTCCACCCTTGTTACCTCGTCCACCCTTATCACCACAACCCGCACCTTATAACTTCGTGTTGCGGTGTACAACCCGATCCCACTGAATAGTTCCAATCCACAAACAACACAACCACAATAACAATTCAATAGATCAACAACAATGATTCTCAAGAAGTAACAACAACAAGATAGCCAGTGTTCCCATAACCATCAGTATTATTTCCATCATATTTGACAACCCATAAACATTTTTACCACAGTTATTTCCAATTGCATTAATTACTATTTCCTTTAGTCATTATTTCTCAACTACAGCCACATAACACAATCACAGCATACCAACAACAAGAAATTTACAAGTAATTCACGTTCACATCACCTGCCAAGCATACGTACACCAAACAAGGCGATTTCACAAGGATCAAAAATTAGCCATACATACCTGGAGTCGAATTCCCTTTTTAAACTTCTATTCTCAGTCACCAAGCAATCTAGCCACGTTAATCTAGTTCACAAATTAACACATGCGCCTTAGAATTTGAAGTTATCAATTACTATCCGAGCTTATTTAGGTTATTGAGCACAGCCCCTTACTTCTACCCAATTCCCTTTATTAAATTTTAGGTTTTGAAAGACATGCAAGTAAGTTTCCACCCATTATTTCAAGAATCAATGCATGAGACTCCCTTTCTTAGCTTAAAATATGGAAATCGAGGAAACAGGGTTAGGTATTTTACCTGTAAGAGTAGGAACGAAGGCAATCAATTAGGATTTTCCCTGGCCCGACTAGTTTTTTTTCTTTTTGAAGAATCAATTTGATGAAGACCACTTTCTCTCTCAAGAGCCTCTCCTCCCTCTCTCTTATTTTATTCAGAAAATATGTTAAAGTGAGGGGTTGGGATGTTTTATTAGAGTGAGGGTCGGGTTTAAAATTTTAGAAAATAGAAGCCCAAGCCGGGTCTGCGGTCGCACTATGCGATCGCAGAATTGATATGCGGTCCGCAGATTGGACCGCAGATGACTCCCAATCACTGAACATCTCTGTTTGGGTATGCGATGGGAATGCGGTCCGCATTCTTGTTCTACAGTCGCATAATTCACCGCAGAACTGACCTCCAAAAATACTTGAGGGAATTGTGCGACAACTATGCGATCCGCATATTGACTATGCGATCGCATAATAGACCGCCCTTCTAACATCAAATTAGACTGACTCTCTGATTAACTCTGCAGCAGGAATGCGGTCCGCATACTGATTATGTGGTCGCATAATGGACCGTATTTTCAACATCCAATTTGGCTGCTCACCTACTCAACTCTGCGGCAGAAATGCGGTCCGCATACCCGATCTGCGACCGCATTCTGAACCGCAAAAACAACACTTTTCTGGAAGATTCTAACTCTAGATTTTTAAGTGCAAAATCAGTAAAAAGGGTCCGACCATAGGTGGACTGACTCTACGAGTTGCTAGGATTTGAGCACTCATTCTCTCGGGGCCTTACAACCTTCCCCGCTTAAGATCATTCGTCCTCGAATGAGGATTTTGAAAATCAGATGGTTTGAAAACATGATATGCAAGCTCCTAAATTTTCTCTAACTCTCATATTTTAGAAAAATTTTGCCATAGTTTCCCTTGTAATTTGGACATATTTACCTGTCAGAGAGTCCCAAAACATATTTCCAAGCACCATTACACTAATCTTGTTACCCCTATAACCGATATACAATTCATTACCTTCACACTTGTACATATTCAATTTCTCAACACACTTTTGCACATAGTCGGTTACCTTAAGGAGTCCAACACACGTTTAACCACTTTGGTAAATTACACACAACTAAATTAAGCATTACTCGTCTTTACTATCATAAGCCATTTACTTATCACAAGAGTACAATACTTTCATTTAACAAGAAGGGTTGCCTATGGCTCAAATAATCACAACACACAAAATTTTGGCACAACTTGGAGAATTACAATAGCAAAGCATTTAGGGAAGAAATGGGGTGTCCTTGCACCAAATGGGACACAATACTAGATCGCTTAGGGACAAGAATTCACACGACCACTTCTAGAATTGTTCAAACAAATGGGGGTATTTTCCCTTCATCTCATCTTTCGCTTCCCACGTGGCCTCTTCGACTTGTTGACTTTGCCATAACACTTTAACTGAAGCAATTTCCTTATTTCGCAATCTACGGACTTGCCTATCCAGAATAGCAACCGGAATCTCCTCATATGATAACTCCTCAGTAACCTTGATATCTTCAACTGGCACGATAGTGGACGGATCTCCAACCACTTTCCTTAACATGGACACATGGAACCCCGGATGCACTAGGGACATTTAAGGGGGCAATTCCAACTTATAAGCGACTTATCCGATCCTTTGAGTGATCCGATAAGGCCCGACATATCTAGGACTCAGTTTCCCCTTCTTCCCAAATCGCATGACTCCCTTCATCGGAGACACTTTCAAGAACACCCAATCATTTACTTGGAACTCCAATTCTCTTCGACGCATGTCAGCATAGGATTTCTGGCGACTCTGAGTAGTCTTCATCCTTTCTTGAATGACTTTAACTTTTTCCATAGCCTGACGCACGAGATCTGGCCCTATCAATTCTGCTTCACCTACTTCGAACCTCCGATCGGCGACCTACATCTCCTCCTGTACAATGCTTCAAATGGGGCCATCTGAATGCTAGCATGAAAGCTGTTATTGTAAGCAAATTCTATAAGGGGCAAGTGATCATCCCAATTACCTTTGAAATCCAAGACACAAGCCCGCAACATATCTTCAAGAGTCTGAATAGTCCGCTCTGCTTGACCGTCGGTCTGCGGATGAAAAGTCGTGCTGAGATTTACCTGAGTGCCAAAACCTTGTTGAAATTTCTTCCAAAAGTTAGCTGTGAACTGAGCCCCTCGATCTGAAATAATAGAAAGTGGAGTACCATGAAGCCTCACTATTTCCTTGATATACAATCGGGCATATTGTTATGCAGTATTCATGGACTTGACTGGCAAGAAGTGAGCTGATTTGGTGAGTCGATCCACTATCACCCAAATTGAGTCGAACTTGCGCTGAGTGCGAGGTAGTCCTGCCACAAAATCCATATTGATCATCTCCCATTTCCACGTTGGTATTTCCATAAGCTGGGTTACCCCACCTGGCCGCTGATGCTCGGCTTTTATTTGCTGACAATTCGGACACTTCGATACAAAGTCCGCCACGCCCCTCTTCATCCCGTTCCACTAATAAATTTCCTTGAGATCATGATACATTTTTGTAGAACCTGGGTGCACCGAATACGTGGAATGATGAGCCTCCGCCATTACCCTCTCTCGAAGAGTATCCACATCTGGGACACATATCCTACCTTGGCATCGCAACACCCTATCATTGCTGCCGAGTGAAAATGCTGAGATCATGTTACTTAGAACTACCTCCTTCATTTGTGCCAACATTGGATCAATGAACTGCTTTTCCTTGACTTCCGCTACAAGCGACGATTCTGCTATGTTGTGCACCATAATTTCCTCCTCATTTAGGGTTGAAATACAAACCCAAGACTGGCCAGTTGATAAACCTCTCGAGTTAGGAGCCTCTGATCCGCTCCCAAGTGAGCCAAACTACACATGGATTTCCGACTAAGGGCGTCGGCCACCACATTTGCCTTTCCTGGATGGTACAAGATATTCATATCATAGTCTTTAAGAAACTCCAACCACTGCCGCTGCCTTAAGTTTAACTCCTTCTGTTTGAACAAATATTGGAGACTCTTGTGATCCGAGAACACATCCACATGGAACCCATAAAGATAATGTCGCCATATTTTCAAGGCAAATACAAATGCTGCAAGCTCCAAGTCATGCGTCGGGTAATTCTTCTCGTGATTCTTGAGTTGCCTTGAAGCATACACTATAACTTTTCCATGCTGCATCAACACACACCCTAAACCGACCCTGGAGGCATCACAGTAGACCACAAATCCTTCCGTGCTTTCCGGCAATGCCAATATCGGTGCCGAGGTCAACCTCGACTTCAATTCCTGAAAACTTTTCTCACACGCATCGGACCATTGGAACTTGACCATCTTTTGCGTCAACCTAGTCAATGGGGAGGCGAGGGTGGATAACCCCTCTACAAACCTCCGATAATACCCTGCTAAACCCAAGAAGCTACAAATCTCCGTCGGGGTCATGGGTCTGGGCCAATCCTTCACTGCTGAAATCTTTTGGGGATCTACCTCAATCCCCTCACTGGAAACTACATGACCCAAAAAGGAGACGGAATCCAACCAAAATTCATATTTTGAGAATTTAGCATACAACTGGTGCTGATGAAGAGTCTGCAAAACTGCCCTAAGGTGATTGGCATGATCCTCCCTGCTTCGCGAGTAAACAAGGATGTCGTCAATGAAAACGATCACAAAGGAGTCTAGAAATGGCTTGAAGAACCGATTCATAAGATCTATGAAAGTTGCCGGGTCATTGGTTAACCCAAAAGGCATGACCAAAAATTCGAAGTGACCATAGAGGGTTCTGAAAGCGGTCTTAGGAATATCTTGCTCTCTAAACTTCAATTGGTGATACCCGGATCGCAAATCAATTTTGGAGAAGAACTTTGCACCTTGCAATTGGTCGAACAAATCATCTATCTGAGGCAAAGGGTATTTATTCTTGATGGTGACTTTGTTAAGTTGCCGATAATCAATGCACATCCGAAGCGACCCATCCTTCTTTCTGACAAAAAGAACTGGAGCACCCCACGGCGACACGCTCGGTCGTATGAACCCCTTCTCTAATAAATCCTTTAGCTGCTCCTTTAATTCTCTTAATTTTGATGGCGCCATTTTGTATGGTGGAATAGATATTGGCTGGGTATCTAGCAATACAGCAATCCCAAAATCAATCTCTCTATCTGGCGGAATCCCTGGGAGCTCATCTGGAAATACCTCAAGAAACTCATTCACAACTGGCACGGATTCGGGGGTAGGTACTTCTTAAGTGATGTCCGCTACCTGGACCAAGTGATAGATACACCCCTTCTTAATCATCTTTGAAGCCTTAAGGTAAGAAATAAACCTGCCCATTGGCACCACACCACTTCATTTCCACACAATAACCGGCTCGTTAGGGAACTCGAGTCTCATGACTCTCGTCCAGCAGTCAAGTTTAGCAAAGCACGAATAGAGCTAGTCCATTCCCATAATCAAATCAAAATCTACCATTCCGAGTTCAATAAGGTCGGCCGTGGTAACACGACCACACACCGTGACAACACAATTCCTATAAACTTGTGTGGCTGTAATAGAATCACTAATCGGAGTCGACACAGAGAATGGCTCGTGAAGCTGTCCGGGTTCTATCCCAAAACTCAAAGCAACGAATGGGGTGACATAGGACAAAGAAGACCCTGGATCAATAAGAGCATAACAATCAATGGCCTGAACAGATAAGATACCTGTAACAATATCTGGAGAAGCTTCAGCGCTCTGGAGACCACCAAAGGCATAAAACCGGCTAGGTCCGCCTCTACCCCGAGCTCCACCCCTATCTGCACCACGCCCTGCTGGGACTGGAGGACGCGCGGATGATATAGCAACTGAAGAACCAGATGACTGAGCTGATCCCCTGCCCATGCCCTGGCTGGGCGCATGGCAGTCCCGTCGGATATGACCTCTCACCCCGCACCTATAACATACCGGGATATCTAAATAGCACATCTCTGTATGGAACCTCCCACACTTTGGGCATGCAACTCCCCCCTGATGCTGAGACCTCATTCCTGGATGACCGGACTGACGGAACCTCCTGCTGTCTGAACCTGGCCTCGAGTGACTGCTTTGCTGATAACTGTGCACAGATTGCGGTGCGCTCGCTAAGGATTGCGCATATGACCGGGATGGACCTGATGACCCTCTCCCCGGAGCTGACCTCCCTGAGTGACCCATTGACTGGGCTGTGCTCCTACTCTCCCTATCTGCCCGTATCTTCAACTTCCTAGCCTCTGTGGCCTGAGCGAATCCTACAATCTTGCCAAAATTCATATCTGAGTGTAAGGCCGTTGTAGCAGCCTCATTCAACACTAAAAAAATAAGACCCTGCATAAAATGCCGAACTCGAGCATCCATGGTTGACACTAACTGAGGAGCATATTTGGACAATCTCACGAACTCCATGTGGTACTCCCAAACACTCATGCTGCCCTGCTTGAGAACCTCGAACTCGGTGGCACGGGCTGCCATTGTCTCGGCAGGCAATAAATGGTCCAGAAAGGCATCCACAAACTCATCCCATCTAGCCAGAGATCTTCCCTCCTTGCGGGAATCCTCCCACGTCTCGAACCATGAACGTGCTGCTCCTCTCAACCTGTAGAAAGCAAACTCAACCCCCTCTGTCTCTGTGGCCTTCATCACACGAAGGGTCTTGTACATCTCATTAAGGAAATCCTGCGGATCGGCCTTTGGGTCTATGCTTGAGAACTTTGGAGGGGTCAATCGCAGAAACCGATAAACTCTGGAGCTGGCAGAACCTCCCTGTCCGCTAGAGGACATGGGGGAATTACGAGATCTCTGGGCCTGAGCGGCTACTAACTGGGTCAACATACGAATGGCTCCTCTAAGGTCCCCATCAGAAGCCTCGGGACCGGAAGCTGGAACAACATCGAGATTAGGAACATCGGCGGGAGGTATGGTGATACCCTCTGCCGCGGCTGGAACAGGAATGCTTGGATCTGGAATAGGTGGGCCAGGCGGATTCAAGGCCGGGGAGTCACCCTCACCCATGACATTAGGTACATGATTCACGACCACACTTGGGGTGGCGTTGGCCTCAAGGCCGAGTCTAGTTTTCTTCTTAGGGGCCATTTTCTGAAAATTTCGGAACAAAGCATGAGTTAGATGCAAATACTTCCACCTTTCACCCTACCGCACGAAATGGGATAGCAAAGAAGAGAATAGTTTCCTAAATGCCCGTGTAGCCCCCTACTTATAGATGTGGTCGACAACACACCGATAAGAAGGGCTCTACTAGGCACGGCTCCGAGACATCCTAGGACTCTTTTAAAATATTAGGCTCTGATAACAAGTTTATCACGCCCCAAATTCCGAGGGACATGACCGGCACTTGACCGGGTATCCCCAGTTAAGCGGACCTGGGTGCCTTTCCTATCCCACGTATTACCCCACATCTTCCATTACTTATTAGCCAAGTGAAATCACCATACGATTAATTTAGAACACCAACTCATTTCAAAACATAAACAAGGTACATGGTTACTAGTGTGGTTTACATTTTACATTTCCCCAATATACAAAATACGTATTACATAAGTTCATGACCCACTTTTCCTGTCTACGGAGCCTCTACAGATGAAAGAAGTTAATACAATATTTGCCGGTAACAAGGCTCCGACTATACCTTTTACAAATACCAAAACAAGGTTCCAAAATATAGGAACAGAAGCCGTATGAGCCACGCAGGGCCCCAGAAGGAAAGGGGCTCACCAATTCTGCTGACCAGAAGTGAGGAGGAGCTACGATCGGTGGACTGGAGTACCTGCTATATATCCACCTACAATCATAACACGAATGTAGCACCCCCGGCAAAAGGGACGTTAGTACATTTGAATTGTACCGGTATGTATGGACAAACTTTGTCCCAAGTAAACTCAAGCCATACACAAGTAGAAAACAACAATAGAAGCAACAACCAATTCACACGCAAAAAGTACAATCAAGCCAAACAAGTTTTAATCCTCCGGGTTTCCCACCTTCCACAATGTCCACACCAATGATTTCACAAATTGCCCAAATATTTATTTCAAGAGTGATTTCGATCACTGTTCCACCCTTGTTACCTCGTCCACCCTTATCATCACAACTAGCACCTTATAACTTCGTGTTGCGGCATGCAACCCGATCCCACCGAATAGTTCCAATCCACAAACAACACAACTGTCACACCTCTTTTTTACGGCGCTTACACCCCTGCGAAGGATATAATAAAAAAAAAGAGTTTTTCCAATTAAAGGACGGTCGGAACGGGATTAGTTATTTAAAAGTTTCAGAGTCGCCA